>JBBPTG010000157.1:0-57452 GCA_038093975.1 Chalciporus piperatus
CTGCAAAACGCTTGCCATATCCGGCAAGCGGTGCGACCCCGGGGTTCCCCGAAGGAACCCCATTTACGCATTTACATGCTGTGCCCCCCGCACAGCATGTAAATTTCCTCGATTACTTATACATAACTCGACATAACCAATTTTCACTGGGACTCATGGCAGATCTCCCAGAAGACATTCTCCTTCGCATTGTATCCTTTCTCTCTCCACCAGACATTATCCGTCTTCGACAGGTAAGCGTGGTTGTGAGATCATTGATATGTTGATTACCGCTGACTCCCGGTCGGATCGACTCGATGATCTAGGTCTCTAAGACATTGTATTCAGTGACATCCCAGCCCGTGGTTTGGATCCATGCATACAAAAGTGCAGCACTTCCCCGACCTCCGGGACCATATCTACGTCCCGGTGACGAGGATGGGTTGAAGTTCCTCGAGCGTACATTAGTCCAATCTGCAAATTTGGAGCCTTGGTCTGTTCGCACCTTCCATCCGCACGCTGTTAGCACATCCCCCAGAGTTGGCGACTTTGTGAATCAGTGGCATTTCCCTCAATGGGGATCATGGTTTATCACAACCATCGAGTCATCCGTGGTCTATCACAACCTCAACTCCAACGACCCGCAAACTCATGTCTTGTTTCGTTTGGACGAGTCCAGCGAAGGCATCAATGTCTTCCTGTGTGCTGACACAGTCACTCTCGCGGGTCATCCCATCACATACGTGCTTCTCAAGGATCGGAAAAAATCGTATCCACTGTATGTTTCAATTGTATTGAACCAGTGACTGATAGCATGAAACACGATAGGACCCTATTGAAGATCGTTGGCCACTTTCGTCCTTCACTTTTGCTAGAGGCCGCCATTCCACTTTCATATCCACGACACCGTGAAGTCCTCCATATGACTGCCGGTCCACAATACGTCTGCATGTATGAAACCGGTGTGCCAACGGATGGGGAATTTAGATTCGCGCTGCTCGACGTGACAACGGAGAAGGTTTACCAGCTTCCAGCATTCATGTCTAGGGTGGTAAGTTTGGTATGTCATCATCCGTCTGGCTACAATAAAATGGAAGCAAAGGCACCGGAAATACTCGAGCGTTTGGCCCGTAACAGTTTTCACCCGTGCTGCGCCACCTCAGGCAGCACTTTTCGGCCCCAATAGAGGTCTCACAGACCCATTTTCCTTGTAGGGAACAATGGGTCTCTTAGACCCCCCCTCTTTGGAGGCTCTTGCCAGGAATTTCACTCAGGGCCTCTTGGGGACCTCCCGCGGACCTCTCGCGAGCCTCGCATGAGCCTCCACCGGCACAGCCACACCGCATTTTTTTCAGTCCTGGCACTATGTATAGCTAGGTATGTTTTTCTTCATTTCTTCATATGTTTTGTGCGATGCATCGATGCTTACATAATCGCTTAGATTGCTCGTTCTCGCGCGCCGCCGGCACCTCCAGAACGCGCACGACATGTCCTTTTTGGGACACATAGTTTCAACATACCCTCCCCTCACTTTTCTGCTCAACCATTCGCTTGCCTGCCCTTAGGGATTGTTCCAATTTATCATCCCAGTACTGTACAGTGTTAGTTGGCATTTCCAACCGCTTTACTTGTAATCTTAGACTGTATATAGGTAGATATCTACAAATGTCAGAAAACCAAAAATGTGTTCGCATTTTTGATTGGCTGGGTAAATATGTTATAAGACTTGATTCCTAAGTAGTGGATATGTATTGGAACAATATCCTAGCAGCTCAGATAGCAGGGATCTGTCCCTGTGGTGTAGGAGTAGATTGCCCTCCTACCCCTGAATTACAAAAAAGCGGTTCGCATTTTTGATCAGCCAGGTAGACATGCTTTTAAACTTGATACATAGGTGTGTCATACATATATCTACAGGATAGCAGAAGCTCAGACACCAGGGGGCTTCCCCTGGGATGCAGGAATAGATATGATGCCTATTACTATATGCTCTGAAGCGGTCAATCCACTGATCTATACATCAGGGCAACTATCTAGGTACATAGAATACATAAATTACACTAGATCCCCAAATTTGCGAGAGGCTGGCTTCAGGATTGAGTGCAGGAGAAAGCAAATGTCATACAAAAAGCGTGAGAAAGTGAGCAGAAACTCAGGAGACTTGCAAAAACATACCAGGAACACAACAATGTGGAGCTCAGGGTGTGATAGGAAAAGAGGGACAGTCAATGGGTATCATTAGGAACGATTCTAGCTACTGTGCCTACTGCATACACCTAGCATTCTGTGGTATCTCAGTAAATCTCCTATAACCCACTGAAGTAACTCAATTAAAGCACTACTAACTTAGGCCTCAAGCTAGTGAACTGTTGGGAACTTGAATGCAATGTTCGCTTTTTGAGCATCCTGATAGCACAGAATGCCAGGAACAGTAGCTAGAATAGTTCCTAATGACACCCATTGACTGTCCCTCTGTTCCTGGCACACCCTGAGCCCCATATTGTTGTGTTCCTGGTATGTTTTTGCAAGTCTCCTAAGTTTCTGGTCAGTTTCTCACGCTTCTTTAATGTCATTTGCTTTCTCCTGCACTCAATTATGAACTTAGCCTCTCGAAAACTTGGGGATGTGATGTACTATATGTAATCTAGGTTCCTAGATAGATACCCTGATGTATTGACTACTGGCCAGACCGCTTCAGAGCATATAGTGATAGGCATCATATCTATTCCTGCATCCCAGGGGAGGCCCCCTGGTGTCTGAGCTTCTGGTACCCTGTAGATACATGTATGAGGTACCTATGTATCAATTTTAAAACCATATCTATCTAGTTGATCAAAAATGCGAACCGCTTTTTTGTTATTCAGGGGCAAGAGGGCAATCTACTCCTACATCACAGGGACAGATCCCTGCTGTCTGAGCTGCTAGGATATTGTTCCAATACATGTTCACTACTTAGTAATCGAGTCTTATAGCATATCTACCCAGCCAACCGAAAAAGCGGTCGCATTTTTTGTTTTCTATTCATTTGCATCTATCTACCTATATACATCTTGATATGACCAATAAAGCGGTCAGAACTGTTAAATAACACTGTACTACATTGTTATTACCCACTGTAACAGTCCCTGAGGCAGGGAAGCGAGTGGTTGAGCAGAAAAGTGAGAGGAGGGTATGTTGGAACTATGTGTCCCAAAAAGGACATGTCGTGCGCGTTCTGGAGGTGCCGGCGGCGCGCGAGAACGAGCGGTCGAAGCGATTACGTAAGCATCGGATGCGTTGCAAAAAACATATGAAAAAATGAAACAAAACAAAAGAAACACGGACCTAGCTATCACCGAAAAAAAGCGGGGTGGCTGTGCTGGTGGAGGCTCGTGCGAGGCTCGCGAGAGGTCCGAGGGAGGCCCCCAAGAGGCCCCTCGTGAAAAAAAACATACCTAGCTGCCAGGACCGAAAAAATGCGGTGTGGCTGTGCTGGTGGAGGCTCGTACAAGCCTCGCGAGAGGTCCCCAAGAGGTCTGTCAGGTACCTGGATGCCATTTTAGGGCCATAGGGGAGAGCTGAGTGGGGTAGTCCGGTCTCGCAGACCAATTTCCCTTGTAGAGGGAAATGGGTCTGTAAGACCGTGGGAGCCTCAAAAAAGTGCTGCCAAGGGTGCGCTGCGCAAAATTCCTACTAACAGACACGCATATTCTTGCCGTCTTCGTCACCGCGGATGCGGACCGCCACATACAGGCATTTGCCCTTCCTTCGGAAGTGGAGTGCGGTGCTACCGCCAAGGCCGACGGGATGTTACGGATGACACACGAGGGGATATGCAAGGTCGTCGAATCACCCGAGTGGGTCCTCCGTGGGAATACGGTCGCCAATGTTGGAGGGTGACCCGAGCAGCTCCTATGAAGACATCTACAACGCCATAGACCTCGCTCTATGTCCTTCAAGTCCTCCCGGAATTGGAACGATCACAGTGTCACAATATACCCCTGTGATCTCTTTCAAGAATGCATACACGAGGATGTTTGAGGTGGCAAGTTCAGAGGATGGGTTCGGACGCGGTGTGTGCTGCACCAGGAGCGGCGCATCATATTACACCGGGATTCAAACGTTTTCTGTCGATGCGAGCGGACCAGTTTGTCGGGTTGATCTTGGGCCAAGGAGGGATGTGTCCGTGCTTGACCCCTTGCAGATCAAGATGCAATTTGGTGCATGGAGTGGCAAGGTTTGCTGTATGATGGATAACATCAAGGTCTATACATTTGTATGACACTGTGTCTGCCACTCTCCGTAAGTAGTACTAATTACAAAGGTCCTTGCACCATCTGGTAGAATGACAAGCATTTACACCAATATATTTTGAGCTACTTCACACAGAGTACACGATTCTACGCCCACTCCAAGTCGGTCTTCGCGGCATTCAATTCGATACCCAAGTTCGAGATGACCAACTCCTCGGTCGCAGCATTGTAGGTCCAGCCCTTAAGGGTCTTGCCTCTCAATTTCACCGTCGTTGGCTTCTGAACACCAAGCACGGTGATCGCCTCGAGTTTTTGATGGATGGCGTAATGACCCTTGCTCTCGATCCACAGCTGACCAGGGGTCGCGCTGAAGTTGAGGATGCGGTTGGGGCCGGGAGGGTTGCTGATACCATCGTCAACGAAAGCGTCTCCCATCGCAGTGCCTTCCTTGTTCAAAGACACGAGGAGCGAGTAGGGGCCCTCGCGGGTCTCATAGATCGTGTACCCGGGCTCCTGGTGCAAGAGCAAGATAGAGCTGTCGCGGATGTGAACGTTGATGTGGCTGAGGGGAGCGCTGAGGGTAGTGTTGGCACCAGAAGTGGCGTTGACAGCTGCGTGGGTCCACCAGTCACGCCAGACAACGCTGCCGCGGCCAGGGAAGATACCTTGAGAGAATCCAATCAATGAACATGTTTCCAAACCTGCGTGATCAGGTGCGTACCTTGAACCGTGGTTGCGCCGGGTTCCAAGACAGGGGTGACGAGGATGGCATCTCCGATCAACCACTGAGCGTCAACCTTGAACAGCTCTGGTTCGTCGGGGTACTCGTAGAACAAAGCCTGGACGGGAGGAAGGCCATAGGTCGAAGAGTTGGCAAAGAGGGTGTACTACCATCAAACAACTCAGCACAACTCTCGCGAAGACTGTTAGCATGGCACCCACCCAATAAGGCAACATAGCGTATCTCGCAGCGATAGCAATGCGCGAGGCGTTTGCGACACTGTCCCATCGGTAAGGCTCCTGGGGAAGAGCGCCGTATGTGTTATGGTTTCTGTAAAATGGAGTGAAAGCAGAGAGCTGCATCCATCGGTTGCACAGTTCCTCATCGGTGTTGCCGTCTATAAAAGATAAACATATGCCCAACCGAGTGAAGTACAAGTCCACTTACTGAAACCACAGGTGTCAGCGCCAACCATCGGAATCTGGAAAATCTGGAACTGCAGGATGCCTTGAATGCTTAAGCGCAGGTATTGCCATAGACTGTAGTTGTCTCCGAGCTATAAAGCAATCGTGAATAAGGAAGTACAAACACCCCTCGAATGACCAAGCATACCCAGTGGCCAGTCCACTTTCCAGCAGATGGGAAGGTCGAGCGACTGATCAAGAATGGACGCTCGCCTTTGAGGATTTGCTGCAAAGCGATATTTGTGGTCTTCTCCTCCATCATTCCAAACAAGTTGTGCACATCAAGTTCGACGTAACCCCCAGCGTGAGTGGCATTTGTTGCCAAAGTGTGCTGGTAGAGCGCACCAAAGCCTGTATAACATAATTTGTCAGAACGACTGGTACGACTAATGCATATAAAAGAATTCACCGTTGTGAATGGCATAAGGGGGGCTGTTGAGGTCGGCGTTCGGCTCTGAGGGAGCGCCAACGCCACGTTTTGACAATGGCTGCGTGGTTCCCGATACACAAGAGTTCGTCGACGTGCCGTTGATTGTCATGTTGCCACTGGGGCCCCAGATAGTCGAGTTGTAGCTTTAAAAACATGTTAATTACCCAATGATATGTCGGATGACAACCGTATACGTACCACTCAGGATAAGTGGTAGGCATACCAGTAGGAGGACCGACCGTCAAGGCGGAGATATTTGCGCCGGTTCCGCTGTCACGAAATCAGATCAGACTTCTGAGCTGTGATTGAGGCAACTGACCAAGAGCCGCTGCAGAATGAACTGGCCTCGTTCATGTCGAGCCAGATACCAGAGAACCCAACGCCGAGGTCAGACCAGTTTTGCAACGCTTCCGTCCACCATGTTTGGGTGTTCTCAGCGAACCAGTCAGGGAAGACCTGATGATCGGCATATGTCAGCACGAATCATGTAAGAAGGGGGACAGCGTACCGTGTAGCCCGGCCACACTTGTCCAATGTAGAGGGACCCGTCGGGATTCTTAACGAATGTGCCACTACACAGGAAAGCATAAGCTACGAGGAAGGAATGAGTGATACTTCAACATAACATACCTCGCATTTCCAGAGGAGAACGGATAGTACTTCACGTAGCGCGTCAGCGTGAGACAGAAGAGACGAATCCTTTTTAGATACTGACCACATCAGTCGCGTTGGTTGTAATTGGAATCGCTGCATCGACGATAGGGACATCTATGAAAAGAAGAATTGATATTAATGGCACCGAAGAGGAGTTTTGTGAAGGACCTACAGCGTTGGTGGTTGGCAGTCTAGAAGCACGGATCAAACTCACTTCGTAGATCTCAACTTAGTGACTTACCAATTGCTCGATGAACTGTTTCACTTGGTCAGGAGGGAATCGCAGAGGGTCCGTCGTGAAGTCACGGTACGCGTGGTAAATATCGATATCGTTCCACTGAACTGATCATCTGTTTAGCAAAGGGGCATATCGATCGGAGATGGAACATACCTTCGAGAGGAATGTTCGCAGCACGCATAGCTTCAACATTCGCGATGGTTTCACTGATGTTGACGTAGCCCCACCTTGAATAGAGCTCCATTAGTCCCCTTGGATTCCAAACACAGCGGTCCGACTTATCTTACCTGCACAATTGGAAACCGAAGCCCCATGCTGGTTGCCACATGGGGTAACCAATGGTTTCACCATACTGAGCAATGACTTGGGCATCCGAGGGTCCAGAGAAGAAGTAGAAGTCAAGAATCCCACCGATCATGCGGTACTCGATGAGCGACACCTCGGAGTTTGGTGGAGTTTGCAGGAGGATATCAGCACCTGAAGCACTGGAAAATCATCGCTTCATGGTTGCGTAACAAACAGGGATCAGGCTCGTCTTACCTGAGCAACAGAACTCCAGATGATGTGGATGTCTTCGTGGTCTCGTTGTAGCGGTGCTCCAAGTAAATCGGGTGCGAACCGTACCTTGAGCAAGGATGAGTGAGTGGGTCTCCTCGTAGCTCTCAGTCGACTTACTCGTTTTGGTCAATAGGGTCTCCAACATCGCGAGCCCAGTCCGTCTGGATGGTACCATTTCCACCATTCGTGCCCATATCACGTCTGAAACCACTGCTAGCGATGATTTCACCCAGACCGTAAATGTTCGTGTCGTAAGGCAGAGCTGAAGCGATCTAGAGCCACTTTCCGTCAGATCAGGTTGTCAGCTAGTACTGCATTTCCCTTCACCTGGAGATACTGGTCCTCGAACACCAGAGGGAATGCATCAAAGCCCGTGCTAGGATCCGCGGGGTTAGATGGTGGGATAGGGGTTTTAGGGAGAGAAGAAATTCTTGTGTCAAAAATAGGCATCGCCTCTGGGTCCGAACGACGCGTGATCCAGAAAGCAAATGGCGAAGCATCATAGCTGAACAGGAGGTCTGACGACCCTGTGAAAGACTCGGTCGGAGCAGCGGGGACCTCAACCACAGATGCAGGAATAGTAAACTGCTGGTTCGCTGTGTCGTAGAGTTTGACATGCAAGCTAATGCATGACAGTCAGTGAGTAAGAACTCTTCAGGTGCTGACATGCATGACTCACGTCGATTGAGATTGGTAAGTAACTTCAATCGTAAGATTTGGGATGTCTGTCCCAAACGCGTTGCATGCCTTGCCCGCCAGCGACAGCTGAGCGGTCAGACCGTACTGAGACTCGGTCAGAGATCCCAGAGTGTAGCCTGAAGAGGATCAATAGAAAATTTGGCGGTTAATGGAACGAACCAACCTGGGCAACCGGTGACATTCATTGAGTAATTACCATTGCTCGTGGATTGACGCTGCAGTAGGGGAGTTGTTCTACCCCACGCCAATGTAGTGGCGAGCGAAAGCCCGCCCAGGACTGTGGAGAGCATGATGACAGACTTCACCTGGCGCAAGGAATATCGAGGGTAACGGTATTTATAGGAAAATTCACCCTGGTCCCGCGCGGAACTCCCTTCTTTCTGGGGTGGTCAGGCTGCCACTGGTGGCAGCGCTAGTAGTGCTCAACATGTACCTGGATCACAGAAGCATCGTAACGTGCTAGTTCGGCTTCCGACTCGGAGTCGAGGCGCAGGTGCCGTATCCTGAACCCGATCTAGTAGCGAGTTAGCAACAAACTACCAGTTTCAATTCTAGCACTCGTACTCAACCATCAACGATCGCGACTCAGACACGTTAAGAAACAAGCTAGAAACCAAGGAATTTCGAGACTCTGGCTCGGAGGGATGTGAAAAGTGTGGTCACGCGTGTTGGAGTGAGAGAAATTCGGGACCAAATAAAGTTGAGACCGCAACTTAAGCGACGGAGAAGAAGCGGATTCACTGGCAGATCCAGCCACAACAGAACAGAAATATCATGGATAATCATGATGCGTCGTGAACTACTTAAGTACAGCTGTAGTATGCTGTGCGTTATCCAGTAACTATTGGTGCTCGACTCATTATGATCAATCTTAAAAAGCTTGATAAGGTTTCCAGTGAACCCGACAACCATCGCGGTAGATGTGCACTGTGGCGTGACTTGAAGCTTGAAGACTAAAGTGAAACCAGTGCTAGTGCATCGGATCTGCATCGGACCGTACTCACCTCGTGACGCAGACTGAGGAATACGGATCAGTAATTGCTGGATGCTTAGCGCTTAGCGCTACATCCCTAGCATCATGTGCAACTGCCAACTGGCACGCCCGCCGACATGACAGATTCCTATGCGCCAAGGCTAACAAGCGGTAGATACAGCAACGACCCGTGCAGGCAGAACTGAGTGATAAGTTAGTATGAATTCATTGCAGAGACAGAAGATTAGACGGCTTCTGGTTCACTCACTGGAAGCCACGGCGGGGGTAAAAGGACATTTTGCTCGAGGAACGAACTAAGATAGGACCATCCTCCATCTGTAGGGTAACAGCCAAGTTCGATCAACCGGTCAACAAAGGACGATCAGAGGACCTTCGCAACAGGGTTAAGTTAGCAACAACCACACGAAACTCACTAGTGATCTTTACTAGACTTTAAGGGGGGCAGTTCTCGAATATTCGCGAAGGCGAACCCCAGATTTCTCCCATTGCTCATGCGTACTCACCTGCGGACGATTGGTTGTGAACAATAATGTGATTGACAACCGTTAGTTGTTGCCACTGTGTTGTTTAGACGAGCGTGAAACTCCGCGCATACAAAGCGACAAGGTCACCGCTTTACCGCCAGTCTTCAACTTACTCAGTCTTACAGTCACCGTTACTGTTAACTTAACTGCACACATCGAGTTGCTTCTGATCTCCCCGCTCTTTCTTCACACACAACTTGAATGTCCAGAATTTCCTCGGAGTTGATCGACAAGGAGATAGAGGTCTTGACCTCGCAGCTCACCATCCTGCAACGTCGAGAGGATGAATTCGCTCGCTTAGTGGAGGAAATGGTCAAACTCAAAACCTCCGTCAGTGCAGAAAGAGAGGCTTTGAGCGCAAGGATAACGGCCCTCGAATGTCAGAAACAGCCTATTAACTGGCTCCCCACGGAACTCCTCATCGAAATCTTTCTCATCCGCACCGAGGACGAGAGCGCGGACCTGACCATCGGGCTACCGTGCAATCCGGCCCCACTCCTCATTTCACATGTATGTCACAAATGGCGCGAACTCGCTCTCGCGACCCCATCTCTCTGGTCGTATATTTCCTACAGAATATCCCATTGGAAACAACATCCTTTGTCCGTCTCACTGCAACGCGCAGTGAATTCACTCATTACCTTCAATTTCATTTCCTCTCCTACTATTGCCACTTCCGGGGATCAGGATAGATCGGCCCTGGAAGCAACAACCTCGATGAACGTTATCCAAACAGTGTGCAGTCACCCCCACCGTTTCCGTTCGCTTACCTTCGAATGTGGCTTTGCTAAGAGCATGGAGAACATCGTAACAGGTTTCAACGAATGCTATGGGCAATTTCTCGAGTTGCAGTCCCTGGACCTCGCCCTTAGTACCTTGGATCCTTCCTTCGAAGGCACCCAACTCCTCACGTCTGATCAGCTCTCCATCGATCAAAGGTCTACACGTTCCGGAAAGCTTCGGCATCTGCGTTTGCAACAGTTGCCTCTGTCAATTCTTCCTTCCTCTTTGATTCGGACGATACATACTCTCGAAATATCCTATCCTCCCAAGAAATCACCATGGGGACGACATCGCTTCTCGCTCAAGATGTCGCAGCTCATCACATTCCTCAGACATACCCCTCAACTCCACGAGCTATCCATGATTGGCGTGAGCCCTATATGGGACGTGGTCACCAAACTCTCCACCGGAAATGCGACTGAGCCACCCAACCGGACGCCTGTCTCCTCTTTCGAACTGTCCGAGCTGAAACACCTCGAGTGGAAATTAGCCTACCACAGGGACGTCTTTCCGTTTTTGTCCCTCGTAAATTTCCCCAGACTCGAACACTGGGAGCTTCTGATCGCGCTCTCTCCTACAAAGCGCTTCGATGTCACGCAATTTCGCTGGAACTCTACCCATGATCACGATTCGTTTATACAGACCGAGCCGCTCTCGAACGTCCTCGTGCTCCACGAGCTCAAAGAGCTCAACGTGCATTGCCAGCACGAGGACACCCTGGGTTCTGCTTTGCGTCAATTCCTCTTTCCCTCCCTCACGAAACTTGAAATCACCTTCGTCGGTCAGCATATACGGAAAGAACCGACTCTACCGACTCTTCCCCGACTTGAATCCATCTTCAGGGATCCACGACTTCCTATCCTGACCCAGCTTTCGATCTCGAATTTTGACATCACCCCCGCCTATGGCAGGTCGATGCTTGGGTACATGCCCAACCTTCTCTCGCTGACGCTGACATCGTGCACGGGAGTTAGCGTGGTGTTGGAAGCCCTAGCTGAGGCGTACGGTCACGTTCCCACAATAGGAGGGGTTCGTCCAAGGGTTTGCGGTGTGCGGGCATGTCCGAGGCTGGAAGATCTCATCTTGTGGAGTTGCACCGACTTTGACTTTGAAACGTTGTGGTCGACCGTGCACGCGCGATCGCTCGCTCCTGATGGCGAAGGGGACGAAGCAGAGAAGGACCCACTCGAGGCGGACATGGCCGCCTCGGCGGTTCTAGGTCGCGAAATACGCCCACTGAAGAAGAGGCGTAATTCTGAGGCCACGCCATCAGTGCAGCGTGTTGATTCAGGTGTACTTTCTGGGGGCAGCCCATCAAGATCTACCCTAATCCCCATGCAGGACGCATTGCACCCTACCCGCCTCACCTGTCTTCATCTAGAAGATTGCCCCCAAATTAGCCATCATGAAGCGCTCTCGCTCGGGAGATGGGGAACCATGGTCTTCTACAGGTGACTACCGCCCATCGGAATATCGTCATTTTCGGTAGTCAATGTGGATCTTGTGAGTGGTTTCCGTCACTCGACGGAGACACACTTTGACGAAACTACGTCACATTGCAGCCTGCCTGTCATAGTCAACGTTTTGTAAATTGTAATGTCCGCTGATCCACAGCATCGTGGTGCATGGTACCTGTTACAGTGGATGTACCTCGCTTGTTCGCCTCCCTGGAATCGAAATTCAGGACCATTGTCAATCTGACCGACGACTCGGAGCAGAATAAGTGGCAACCGGTGTCAATTGCGGCACGATTGAAAAATCTTTTGTGCATAGCTGGCCCGATGTTCGTCTTGGATGTCTGAACGTTTATGGTTCTATTTGAAACTGAAGGGGATGCGGCGTTTATTATTGCACGTCACAACGAGATCCGACAAAATGTCATACAGCGATATGTGCACGAACCATCAACCATCAAGCAGGTATGTTGAGCTCAATGATCTGGGGTATCCCGGAGTGCGAGATATTCCCCGTCACAAAGCTGCTTTCACAGGGATAGTTTTAGAGTCCCATACACTCCCCTCCTCGGGGTGTAATCGCTGTCGGGGATGAAGAGATTAGGATGACTCAATGCGGTAGATTCAAAAGAGGCCCTGAGACGTACGTCTTGTGGAATGTTCATTGCACGAAGTGTTTCCAGTACTGCCCGGCCACACCATTCCTCTAATTCGGAAACCTGCTCGGGGGTTATAAAATCTTGTGAAGAACGAGACGCGAAGACCATCTGTACAGCGGCTGCTCGGATCGACTGTCTTACGCTATCTTTCTCGGGTCCTGATTTTTGGGAAGGTGCCAGTGGTTTTGCATGCGTAGAACTATGTACCGAAAGTACGGGTTCGGCAGCCAACGGTCCGGGGGTCAATTCGGAGAATGGTCTCGACAAACCTCGCCAGCTTGCCGCAAGGTGAAAAATCCAATATGTTTCCATCTAGTATATCGACAAGCGACGGTCAGACTTTCGAGAAAGAAAAATATCTTTCGCAAGGTCAATGAAATTACCTCAAAGCTGGTAATGTCTGGTATCGTCTCTTTCAAATGGTTAATCAAACCCGAGTTGTGATCCTGGAATGAGGTCTGCCTTCCTTGTGAAGAGTAGAAACTATAAGCAATCACATTAGCGTTGGGGATTCCAAGATCGATAATGTCCGTGTACCTATCTGTGGATGCGTTGACCGCGTTAGTGACGATGGGACCCGAAACATTGGTTGGCCGTGTCGACTCCAATGCACGTTCCAGCTAGTATGCACGTCTAGTACCTGCGACGGATCAGAGATAAGGATACGTACTGTCATCAAGATCTCCGAATCAGCGGGTATCTTACGCAGCTTGTTTAATCATCACGGTTAGCTAGGGTTAAGTTTCCTCACCGGTTTGCTCAGTCTATAAGGAGCTCTCCAATTATCCCCGTTCGCGAAATCAAAGTTCAGGTTTCTGGTGACCGCAACGCTGGCTTTAGGTAAAATAAGAGACCCAACTGGCAGGTCTGTCAAACAACCACACGAGCCAAGCCTGAAAGAAGAAGAAGTATAACACGGAAATTTAATTCTGACATAAAAGAACAAACCGCAAAGCCTACCTGATGACCAACATGTCTCCACTCAGGCACTCTCTAACTTCGCGCATGAAAAAGTCTACATTAGGTCCACCCATGCCTATGCACACGATCGACATAGGTGCACCCCGATATCGGCCGGTGATCGTCGAAAATCCACGTTCAGAGTGTAATGAAAATGGTTTTGGGTATGCGTCAAAGTATTTTGCTATTCGTTCAGCCCGAGAAAGCGAGCCAACTGTGAGCTGGTTTCAAAGTTAAGGACCAATTCGTTGACCAATAGCGTTCATAATATCAGGTTAACCCTTACTATGCGATTGGCTACTTCGCCACATTTTATTCCGAGATGGTATACCCGTCCATCCGCAGTTTGGGGGAAGTCTGGAGATGATGATATCAGGACTCTCTCTTTCATTGTACGTAGCAAAGACAGAACTTACTAGCATCAGTAATGGTATCCTTCATAATAAGATGTACGAGGCAGAATGGTACTTCTGGAAGGGAAACTAAAACTCCCCTTGCACAAAATCACTGGCAGGCTGAGGCGTGAGGTTGGTCGGCTTTTCGGAGGAGCCGGTCAGGATATTACTCCCAGGGATGATAGACCTGACTAAGCCACGGACAGCCATATTTCGTCGAAGTCCGTCAACCACTGGCATTAGCTCATAACCGTGGTGGTCCTCCATAAGTAAGTACGGTGGGAGGCGGCAGCCTCTGGATGCTGATCGGTTTGTGTCGTAACGACGAGGTAGGATTTTTTTCCATCAGACGTCACGACCCATCGAGACCTTCAATCACACCGCACAATTCAAGAAGGTACTGTTTTTCTTGTGCTGATGCGCACTCGACGCTGGAGTGCGTCCGCTGTTAGACATAGACACTTGCGTCACACCCGAATCGCCTGGGGGGAGGATCGACAGCCCAAATCTCGAGTCCGACAAGCTCGATTTAAGCGTCAACAACTTGCGATTGAGAGAAATGCGAACCTCTTACTGTTCGACGATCGGCCCATCCGACCCATCTCTCAAAGTTCACCCACCCTCCTCTCACTCTAACCCACGAGGGCACAGTTGCACGTGGTCTGGCTTCCGAAAGTGTTCGTGACGGTACTCAGTGTGGTTGACCGAGGAATCCAGTCGGCTACTCCGCATGGCGATTTCACCTGGGATTGGTTATTCCTACCCAAAAACTCTTTGGCTTCTGCTGAAGCGACGAACCGTCACGAGCGGTCGTGAGTGGCTGATTTTATGGTGCTGCGCCCCGGGAATTGATAACAGCGATTCTAGCCACAGACCCACAAATATCGGAAGACCCTTTTTTTCGTGGAGCCGAGCACGAAGGTCGCCAGGGATGTGCATGCACCTCTTCACCCGAAGGTTCTTGACAGATCTTTTAATGACAACCCTCTTTGCCTACCTGCGCAACTACCGATAAACAGCATGACGATGAAACCTTGAGACCTGTCCTAGTGCGCGGGTATAATCGGGACCTCGGATGTCGGGGCTCTACGCGAGTGGGTTCCGTGTGGAGCGCTTTTTGAAACATGGTGATTTATGGACAACGATGGCGGCTCATGTTTCACGGTACTCCGCATCCTCCATTCTCCAGAAGCTGATCAACTTAAAGCCGAGGAGAATTCCCCGGGCCCCAGACTGTCGTACGGGCAGCCGGCGGAGGCGAGAGTTGGCCATTTGGCTAGTCACACTTCGTCAGTTAACTTCGCACTCGCGACGACAATGAAAATTTCCGGGTGCCTCAGTTTTGATTAGCATGTTCGAACTCTCGTATGTGTTCCCTCAAAGGGGTAGAATCGATAGCATTTACGTCAGGGAAGAGCCCACTACAGTGATGCTAACAATAATCTATCTCTTCTCGGAAGTTCCCCTTTAGAGCAGAAGCTAGGTCGCCGTGGCTGTCGAACCATTTCACGTTTCGGACTCACTTCGCGAGAATTCTGAAGATGTTTCGCCAGGGGCAGGTTTTCATCGTATTAATGAAGAACTGGAACCCCGGCAATGATGCGAGGAACGAAGTACAAACAGAGCAATCGCCTGCGTCACCTCTTAAACTCAGCATCCCGGATGGATTGATGCAGGATACGAACCAGAGTGGCATGAGAATCTGACTTTCCCGAGTTCCTCGTTTACCGCGAAATGGATATTCGGGCCCCGTTCTTTGTTTTTGGTGAAATTTGATACCTATCATTGTTTCTGAGATGAATTTCCTGTAATGAGGCTTGATATTAATGATCAGAGCAGGACGGTATCGCAGGGGTATCATCTAATCCTCGTACGTTAAGGTGGGTCGCAACGACGGCTGCTCGCGTACATAATAATGTCAGATCATGATCATTGTCCAGAACTTGACGAGAGTGCTGTTCGTCAAAAAGCTGCGAGACTGCCAGTTGTGATCGCGTCAAACGTCACGCGTCACTTGGCAGCCTGGCCTCTCTGGAACCAAAAACGCGGAACGATCGGGTATGAGAGTTTGGGTATTTCAAATGGCGCCGACCTCGTGCCTCACCAACAAAATTCTAAAGTTAGGGGAAGGGCAAGACAACGGGACGGATTGAGATGAAGGCGAAGCTCCACATTTTTGGAATGTAACGTTTTCCCCATGCTGTCACTATACACGATTGGTACACGAGCTGTCTGGGAAACAATCTCCTGCTAGCCAATAAGCCTGTTGCGAATGATGCTTTGATTGGAATCAAAGATAACACGGCGTCAAACGGTACATAATATCCCTGCGAGCAAAACTTTATGCATGAAGTTTTATTAGGGTGCACCCTGACTTAGATGTCCGCGCATAATTGATGCAGGACACGGTGCCTTCCACGACGAGAGAAACTAAGGGTGAGAGAAGGTTTAAGGGAGTGTACCAGAGAGTCGGGACTCTCCGATCGGGGATAGAAAGCGGTGATCGGAGTACATCGTACCCATCGGGCCCGAGCTGACCATCTAGGGCATAATTTGTTGGCTTAATGACTAGGAGATGAGATGCAGGCGGTAGGGATCCCTAGCCTATCGCTCAAGTGTGAGGTTCTGTCGAAGCTGACTATGAACCTTCGTTGTGCAGCAATCTCCGCCACGGCTCCCTACAGCAGACGGGTGGACCGGGTGGTGCAATAAACATTGACCTCAAGCACACTTGTAAGGTCAAAATTTTCTTTGTCGCTGGCGAAGAAGGCGAACCGGACACAAGTATAGCCTCACAAAAGACACGAGTCATGTCCGTGAGCTCAAGGATTTTTTACCGTGACTCGGCGAGTCAACCGTGAGTATAGCCTTCCTTGGTCAAGGCTTGGTAACACGCGACGTGGGCTTTTGGGGTCTGAGCGCCTGGAAGAAAAAAGGGACTTCCCTTGAGGATCTAGCCCAAAGGGGAACACCAGATCGCGGCTGGCGTAAATGGGAAACGAAGCAGAGGATTCGAAGCAAGATTGGACCTGAACTACCGGAACAGATGGCCTGTCCTTGGAGATTCCTCGAGGCCCGGAGAAATGACTGCGCTTTGGTGAAGAACTTGGAAGTGTTCCTGTGAGCCGCTCGGTTTCAATATCACTCTGAGGGCAAGCGGTGCCATATACTAGCCGGACCCACGAGCTCCGCGAATTCCAAGGGACCAAAGTTTCGCTCTGCATGTATGATCAGACTTAATTCGCCAGTTAGTTTTTGTCTACCTTGCCATGCTTTTGTTTCCTACCGTACGTCAACAAACCCTTTCTAGAAAACTCTGGCTTTTAGCCAAAACCTCCATCTGAGGTTCAGCCCGGTTTGTTATCTGCCTGGGATTACTGTGCCGATCATTGACCTTCACAGAAGTGTACCTAATCCTCGTCCTCCGAGCCTGATATATATCACCCACTCCCCTTGACTAACCCTGCGTGCTTCCCGTTCTCGTTGACATGCAACGTTACAACCCAGAGCTCGAAGGACGACACTATCCCGTTGCACAACATTCCGGCCCAATGCATGACCAGGGGTCCACTGGGTCAGACGACGACGGCGGTTATCTAGGGTACCCTGAGCCACACAAAATGGAACCGGACGTCGAAGGTACGCATTCAATTCTTCGCCATGTCACCTCTTCTTCATCGTTCCTCAGACGATCCGAACGCTGCATTGACTTCGCAGACTCTAAACGCCGATGGGACTCCTAAACGGCCGATGAATGCCTTTATGATATTCGCTCGACGGCGTCGACCACAGGTCGCAGCGGAGAACCAATCAATGCGCACGGGAGAAGTCAGCAAGATTTTAAGTCGCGAATGGAATGGAATGAGCTTGGTTAGGATCAACCTTTTCCATAGTCATCATCAGTCGCCTGACCATCTGTTCCGTGATCACAGACCGAGAAACAGTTCTACCTCGATCAAGCGAAGATCTTGAAGGATAACTTCAACCAGAAATACCCAGACTACGTTTACAAGAGGCGGCCGAACAACAGCCGGAAGCGTCGAAAGGCTGATGTTGGTGCCAGTGCCTCTGCAGATCACGCTGTAGACGACTATTCAGGAAACGCAGATTACAGTGATGTATCGCCCGTCGACGTCGCCGACGGCGACGACTCTCGTTACAGCGGTTTACCTGCAGATTCTTCGAGCACGTACTCGGGCAGCCAGTCGCGAGCATCCAGTTACCAGCCCCCTGATATCCCCTACCGTCCCCTTGGTGAGACGCGTGTTCCCTACATACCATCACGCGCGGGTCGCGCCACCCCCGACACAGGCTCGTCAATGTCGTCAGCCTCCCGCGGGTCAGACCACAGCGCGAATTACTATCATCCTTATCTTCCCGTTCAGCAACAGCATCACGCACAGCCATCTTCGTACTTCCCAGAGTCAAGTTCTGCCGGAGACGTGTGGTCTTCCGCAAGGGACGATCAAAATCGGATGCAGATGCAGCCATGGCCACAGAGCAACCAAGACATCGGCGGGGACGACAGGCACCGTGGGTATGCTCAACCGGTGTCGTCGCATTCCTGGGCGAATACAAACCCCTCCGAGGCAATGCACTCACCTAATCCTTCGGGAACTCCAGCTCCTGGCTATAGCTTCCCAACCCTGACTTCGCCCTTTTACCCACCTCAAAGCAGTGCCCAGGAAGGTTTCCCGACATCTTCGGTCCAGTCTATCTCAGTTCCTTCACAGCATTACGGTGCTGTCGCTCAAATGCAGGGAAATCCATCACCAGGGAGATCATACTCGTCCCTGCAACAAGCCTACCCTTCTGGTTCCACGTCTGCCATCGGTGCATACCAGCAACAATCTAGAACTGTTCCGCTGACCAATACTCTCCCCTCCGGTCAACCGACTTCTTCATATCCTGTGCAACCCACTGGCCCCCCGTCTCCGACTTCAGACCCTTCCCAGCTGCGCTACTGGCAAAGGGATAGATAGAACTACTAGAAGCAGGACGGCATATCATCATCTCATAGATTTCGTGCATTGGACTTTTGATCCTCACGGAGTACCCAAGGTTTTGTTTGTGTCTCGCAAGCTGTTTTCACTCTCGTTTTGTCTCTACTGTTATCGCTACATCGCCGTCGCATCTGCTTATCTGATCTCTTCTTGCTTTGCTTCTGTATCCCGCATTGTATATTAGTTGTGCCAAAATTACATATGATTCTGCCGTCATCGACTGCGGTCTGAGTCGTGCTTCACGGAGTTGTTTGGGGCCTATCCGACCTTTCCTAAGCAGGCGGCGACGATCAGGTTGAGTGGGAGCGGCAATCAGGGCATGATAGAAGAAGCGGAGCGGGATGGAATCACTGCTATGGTGTAAAAATCGCATCCACGACCACGAGCACCACGTTCATTATGATTGGACGGTCGAGACCCCAACGCTGTGCTTCATTGTGAAAATTAAAACTCTCGTTACAATGTGGTCATCCGCGGCAACCCGAAACCTTGTAGGTGCTGCGTATGTGCTTCGGGATCGAGTGGACGCAACGCAGCGGGTTAAAGGCGTGGTGGTACTGCTTCTGTTTGCACCCGTGGATCGCGATTCAACGTCCGACTGGCAGAGCTGAAGTCATTCCCCAGCGGAGAGCAGCAAAGATAAAGTGTCCCCCCCTTCTCGATGCGTGGACACGAAGAGTAAATCGTTGATAGGGGTAGTACCCTTGCATGGTTTAACGATAGGGTTCCCCGGATGAACGACCGACTGGAATAAACGGGAACCACCGTGATCCGAATCTTGCATGCTGTGTTGGCATAGCCATTCATCAATAATATCCAATGACCATTCGGCGCTGTTGTCGTCCATTGCGGCGGCGAGACCGTATCAGGATGCTCGAGCGTGGCTCCAACGCGTGATGGCATGCTCGAGGTGGTCTACATTTGCACGTAATCGACGTGAGCGAGAACGGTCATCAAATTGGGAATGGCAGTGGTTCGTACGTTTTATTTTTCAGCTGTGTCGTTGACTCGTTATGTGGTGATCCGAACGGGGAGCGGAGTGCGTAGCCTACAGGCTACAGCACTGGGGGACACTGCCACGATAAATGATGGCAGGGCCATGCTCCATGCCATCAACGTTTTACATATGGAGTGGTCACAATGAATTTGGTTTTGTGAGGTCCAAGACACGAGGCGGGTCAAACAGATGCAACGCCAGCTTTCTGACGGTCCAGATCTGCCACAATGCTCTGGTCAGTGAACTCTCAGGATAGGTGGGTCAGAGACGTACCAGGATGGTGTCTGATGCACTCCCTCCTGCATCCCTCCGCGGCCTGATGGTCGAGGTGGTCGAGGTGGCCTAGAAGGGACAAGTTTATTTTACTCTGGTGAGTGGATACAGAAAAATGCACAGGTGATGATAATGATTACCTTGCCAAGGGGACAGACAGGGGACTGTGTTAGGCACATGTCCCTCCACCAGGGGGGACATTTATGTTCGAAGAGCAGTCGACTGGAATACTGCCCACTCGATACTCGCTCGCAGCGCAAACTTCAGTCCCATGGGATGAAGGGGCAACGGGGCCCAGCGACCACTGTCCTGGCTCGCGGATATTTCCGTGTGTCTCTGAGAGTGCCGGCAGTTGCGGTAAATCCCTCAGCACGGGTCAGCGACTCAGCGGGGAAAAAAGGTTTCAGAGCGCAATGGAGGGGAACTTCGATAAGCAACCCGTTGGTAACTCACGTTCTGTCCCAAGGGGACAATAAAAACAGGCTCGAAAACGTCAAACGCCATTATTTTCTGAGCTTGAATCCCAAACCGTGAGATGGGCGGGAATGGTTGTGACTCGTGGACGAGACAAGGGATATAAATTCGAGGCTCCAGAATTTTCTGGCGTAAAGCACCCAATATAGCGCCTACGACACGTACTGTACGGTCATCGTTAAAGTTCAAGGTGCCTTGGGCAAGGTTGAAACTTATGAGGAGCAAATAAATAAGCGCGCACCTTATATCCGACGGTTTTGTCACCGAGATATAAGCAATTCAGTCGCTACGACAGGCGTGACAGTACGCAAGTAACCAATGCCAAACTGGCAGCATGTGTTGACGGAAGCATGACATCGGATTGGTGGGTTGTTCAAACTGCTTCAATTATCAATAGACAGTGAGAATGGTGAGTCAACACATTCTGACAATACCGGGTGTTCGCATTCCAGCAGCTCAAGTCGAGGAGAAAACAAAGCTCGAAACTAATTACCCGTGACGGTCAACCGCAGAATCGAAATAGCCTGAAGAAGTTCACAAGTTGCGTTGCATTGTGGAAGGCTCTCGCGCCAATTCCGCCGCAGACAGCGACTATGGAAGATTCATTAGGAAATGAATTCCAATCAAATCCGTACATGCACGTGGCCCTGACAATCGATGTAAAGGACGGATGCTGGTATTCCTCTCTACGACTGAGGAGAACATTATGAGGGGGGGAGATAGCTAGTTGTGTGGGGCGAGAAACAGCAACGACTGAGGTGGGAAAAGCTACATTGGCGCGCATGAACCTAGGTATAACGGGTCAGTAATTCCTGCGGTTGAGGAAACGATAAGCACCTTACATTGTAAACTCGATCACCTGACCGCAAAAAAAAGACACCCTCGTGGTCATTAAACAGGAGGCACTAGAAGGTCTCCCCATGATCTGGCTGCGAGTATACCTGCCGCAAATACCCCCACTGCGATAGATATACTGACATTCCCCACAATTTTTTCTGGAGCGAAAACTTCCTCCCGGAAGAATCTGGAGAAGGCGGACTCGTTGGGGTCTTGAATAGCGCGCCGCGGTGGAGGTGCACCAAACATGGCTGCATTTGGAGGTGGTGCGCGACGTGACATGGTGTGGTGGATGTAGGGTTGACCTGTTAGACTTTGGTGGACTTGATGTGGCAGAGTCTGAGTTGAACCACGAAAATGGGTTGGCACTACGCCGGAATTTGCCGGGTAAAGCGCTTGGGTTCGCGGAGTTGCCTGCTCATTGACTTTGTCATTCAAATTGACCTACTTACTACAGTTACTAGCCAATTTCATTTGCCGCAGTCTGAGAAGAAGAATCCCTTCCATCAGTCCAAAGGGTTTTCCGGTAAGATTCAACTTTTTGTCACCACTCGAGGAATGGTGCTTAACAAGAATTGGAATCGGATGTGAGCAGAGCATCTTGTCTGCAGTCGTGCGCAAGGTAATGGCAATCTTGCGACTTACCTTTTGTTTAGCCCGACCCCTTTGCATTAATCATTAATAGTCCCCTATGTTCTCGAGTGAATTGAGGTGGGTACTCCGATTCATTTCAGCACTGCGCATTGCGTCATACAGGTAAAGGGGATGAATCCATAAAACCCCCTCTCAATTGTGTTGTAGGAGTGTTTATCTTGTGTGATTGCGCCCCTCTAAGAATTGTTGACCGTGTTCTATCATGTTCGCACTAACTCTCATAGCCATAGCCATTGCTCCTCTGGTGCTCGCACACGACTTTCTCAGTGGTCTCCAGCAAGTTCTCAATGCGGCTGGTCTCACACAACTCGTGAACGCAACGTCATTCTTGAACACCACCGCTCCTGGCCAACAAGTCCTCTCTGAGTTGTCAACTGGCAACAAGACCTTTTTTGCCCCTACAAATGCCGCTCGTAGGTGACTTCGCAAACGATTCTGTATTTTATTCACCTGCCAATTTGCAGTGGCCACCGTGAACCCTAACGTCCTCAGCAATGCCACCGTCCTGGCAGATGTCCTTGCCTATCACATCGTCTCAGGGAATTTTACCAATCTCACACAGGCCCAATTTCCCAATGTGACAATTGGACGCACTCTACTCAACGACTCGACCTTCGTCACGCTGGAAGGGAATAAATCTCAGGTTCTCGCGTGGTCAAAGAACGAGAACGGATCGCTTATCGTGCAAAATCAGGGGTACGTTCATGTTTGTCCAGGCAGCTTTTTTTTTCCTGACCACAACGAAATGAAGGGGAAATGTTTCTGTCACAAACCAGACGAGTTTTAACAACACGAACATTTTGGTCATCGATTCTGTGCTGACTTTCCCGCCCAATACTTCTGCTATCTTCAACAATGCATCCTACGATATTACTGGAGCTTCTACTATCCTTCAGTCCACGGCCATCCCAGGTAACCGATCAGTTTACGACGCATTACTTACGGCGCACGGTTACACTGCATTTGTGCCCAACAACGCGGCTATACAAGCTGCGCAGAGCACCCTTTCTGGACTTACGAGCAATGGGACAGCCCTTCTAAATGTTCTTGAAAATCATGTTTGTCCCCTCTGTTGTCTCCTATTCCAACGATAATGACTGATCACACTATAGATCATTAATGGAACGTCAGTTTACTCGACCTCAATTATCCCCAACATTACGTTCGTGTCGGCAGCCGGCCAGAATTACAAATTCCTCAACAATGTTACTGGCTTGTTTGTCTCTGTCGGAGGATCCAATCAAGTTGAGATCGTAGAAAGGAACGTCCTGACGTCGAACGGTGTCATACACATTGTCAATGGTGTGATGCTCGACACAAATGCTAATTTCGCCGCTGCCAGCTCTGCGTAAGCTGCCTTTCCAGTCCACCGGTACCACAGCATTTTCATTATATTATAACAGGTTCGTTTCCGCCACCTCTGTCGCAGCAGCCGAGCAGGCTGCTACCGAGACTGGTGAAGTTGGTGCCACCACCGCCACCGCCGCCACCACCGAGACTACTTCCCCGACCAGTACTTCCCCAACTTCGTCGCCTACGTCTGGCGCGAGTGCAGTAAAGAGTCTAACTGAATGGAAACTGGGGGGCTTGGTAGGGACGGCGCTATTGTTTGGCCAAATGATTTGATATGATGCGGAAGTTTAAAGACTTGCCTAATTTTTGTGACATTTTACTGAGATTGCCTCTTGTTGTATCGTTAGCAGTTTCTCCGCAGCCGAGTTGGCCCAAATGTATTTTTCTTTCTGAATTAGCGGTCCTCTCCTAGAAGAATGCATTTTGTCTTTTTCTTTTTGCATGTTTTTCATTCGAGAAACAGTTTGAAGAGGTCCTTGGCGCTGCTTGAACCAACTTGCTTGAACGCCTGCGTTGACTCCGATGAGCGCCCACTGATTAGATTATGTCAAATAAAGGATCCTGTGCTGTGTTAGCCTTAAGCTCCTCATTCAATCACACCGCCTGTCAGTTCTTCGACAGCAACCGTCTCTTACCTTCACGACCCAGCACGGTCAACAAGTGCTGAAAATTTGCCACCATGCCGATGCACTTGTCACTGAAAGACGCCCTCTTGCCTCAGCCACCAAGCTTCTGCAAAAAGCAACTATACGAAGCGCACGAAGTTCTTGGGACTGGAACGTTCGGAAAGGTCGTTGTGAGTATCAACAAGTTCATATTCGTAGGGGGCTACCCTGCCTCTGGGCCTCGACCGTTCTAATCTAATTGTCAACCCTCCCCCCCTTTTCCCGCCTAACAGAAAGCAACATGGTATGTACCACCCGACCAGCTCGACATTGCCAAGCAAGGCGCGCCCGCATCCGGCGCCTCGACTCCCATCGACCATCCCCAGGGTCACTCGGTGATACCGCTTTTCAATGTAGCTATGCATCGTTCATCGGCGGATTCCTCTCCGAGCGGTCGAGCTATCGTCACAAAAGAGGTTGCTCTCAAGGTTATCCCAAAGAAAAAAGTCAAAGGAAACGAAGAAGCAGTATGGTCCGAGATGGAGTTGCTGAAGGGTCTTGACCACCCAAACATTGTCCGTCTCGTTTCCCTTTGCTTCTAATGCTCATTGACTGTGTATTTCTCTAGGTGAAATTCTATGAGTGGTTTGAATCTAGGAGTAAATACTATCTCTCATTTGAGCTCGCCACTGGTGGCGAACTCTTTGGGCGGATACTACAGAGAGGCAAGTTTACAGAGAAAGACGCCGTGTCCGTCATAAGGTTCGTTTTTCGGTGCGAAAACGTGCGCCACAGCCTCTCGGTCTCATTTATCGCTCATAGGTCCGTCTTATCTGGAGTCAAGTACCTACACGAGCACGATATCGTCCATCGCGACCTCAAGTGGGTCCCCCCGCATGTCTTTGTTTTAACTTCTTATCTTTATGACATCCAATCCCAGACCTGAAAATATACTTTACCGAACAAAGGACCCGAACAGTGATATCGTCATTGCCGATTTTGGAATGCATGTCCATTCCTCTTCCTGGATCCAGTACCTTGTTGACATTTGACACTGACAGTGCTAAACATTTGCATTCTCCGGAAGAGCAATTGCATTCCCTAGCCGGCAGTTTCGGATATGTCGCTCCCGAAGTTTTGAACCAGCATGGGCACAGCAAGGCTGTTGATATATGGTCAACGGGGTGAGTATGCCGGCGTGTGAGAGGCTCGCAAGTATCGCCACTGACGCGTGGATTTTATCAAGGGTAATCACGTATGTCTTGCTTTGCGGATATTCGCCGTTTAGAGCAGAAGACACGAGGGAGATGATCCGAGAGACCACCGAGGCTCGAATTGAGTTCCACGAACGTTATTGGAGTAAAGTATCTGATGAAGGTAAAGTTCCATCGTAACTGCCTTGCGGGGCGTTTGCTGAGGCACATACAGCGAAGCTCTTCATCAAACTTATGCTCAATGCTGATCCGACCCGACGCCCAACCGCAGAGGAAGCCTACAATAACCATGTGAGCTAATGTTGTTCGTTCTCCAGCCACAATTCACTTATTATCTGATAAATTCAGTGGCTTACAGAACACAAGGCTTCGACTGAGCATGATGTTGGGGCCGGTTTGCGCGAAAATTTTAACCCTCGCAAACAGTGGCGTTCTGCGATCGCTTCTGCACGTGCGCTGACTCGCTTGGGCAAGCATTCGAGACCATCGAGTAGGTCGAGCTCAGGCAGTGGAGGATGGGGCAGAGACCACGTCAAGGAAGCTCAGGGTGACCACAGCGACGATCCTTCTCCTTCCGACGTTTCTCCTTCGAACGATGGGAGCCCAAGCGACGTCTCTGAATCGTTCACAAAACTCAGTATCGGTAGCTCAGATCCGGGGAGTAACATCAATGTCACTGTCACTGCGCCCGGTGAGGGTGGGAAAGGGGGAAAGGGTAAGGTGGAAGGTTCTTCTGCTGTTTGTGACTCTGTGACAGTAGCCAGCGAGTCCAGCTTGAAGGACGAGGCTGAACAAGAAACGCTCGTCGATCATGGATCCTCGAGCCAGGCAGGGTCAAGCTCGGTCCGGCCAGAGGAGCCAGAAGCGAAAACATCAGAACAGACTCCTGACCAGGCGTCGGCGACGCTCGTCCACCAGAAGGAGACTAAACACACACACGTCACAGCGGAGAGCGACGAACCGGAACTGAATATGCCAGGCAGTTTCTATTTCTCATCTGAACAACACAAGCACGGGCGGGGAATTGGCCACCCGGTTGCTTGGAAGGATGCTTTGAAGAAGTTTGGGTTATTCGGTGCTTGAGGGGATTTTGAAATGCGATCTGTACCTATGTTTTTGTTTGCTGTCGGTGCGGCTTTGTTGTATGGAGATGCGTTTGGGAGGATTTACTTTTGATTTATTTCTTCTTTTCTACATGCCAACTACATACGTACTCGTTCACGGAAATGCTACTGTATCTTGTCATCGATACCCCAATTGACTTTGAATTGTGTCCAGCGTCTACCATGAGCTATATCATGCAAGTGATGGCAACGCACTCGTTATCTCCACCTTGTTGTTTCGTTAAAGCATGGTGCAGATGCACCCCAGACGTGTGTTGATCATTGGAGGGGGTCCTTGTGGCCTTGTGACCCTCCGAAACATGTTGGAACGCGGTCGATTCGAGGACGTCCAACTTGTGGAACGACGAGACAACATCGGAGGCGTTTGGTAAGTTCGTTATCCTCGTCAACTGGTACTAACACCCACTGCCACATGGATCTGACATCGCGACCTTATCCTACCCTCTACTAGGTACCACTCGCCGAGTTTTCGGGATGTTCAGAACGTGGAAGCGAACCCAGATCATGCTGATCGACTCGGATCCGAGTCTCATCGTCCCAATTGGCATTCCCCCGCGTATCCTGGGTTGATCGGGAACGTGATCCCAGAGTTCCTCTCCTTCTCGGAGTATCCGTTTCCCGTTCCAGAGAAGCCTGAACAGCCGTTTCCGACGCTGCGAGAGACATATGAATATTTGGAAGCGTTTTCGAGGTCGCTTTTTGAAAAAGGAAAGATTAGGCTGAATCATGAAGTCGTTGGGGTTGAAGAGGTCGAGGCTGGAGATGGTGACTGCGGCGGTGGGTGGAGAGTCCTGATGAAGGATTGGACGAATGGAGGGCCCGGGGCGGGAGTTGTGAAGGAGGAGATATGGGACGCAGTGGTTGTTACCACCGTATGGTTCGACAATGCGTATTATCCGGACGTCGAGGGTCTCGATGATATCAAGTGGACGGGCAGAGTCGGACATGCAAAGACTTGGCGAGGTCCGGAAGGCTACGAAGGAAAGGTATGGCGTATAGCTTGATGGACTTGTGTCACTTACAAAGGGTCGAGGAGCACTGACTTACCTCCGGCAGCGTGTCGTAGTCGTAGGAAACGCCAACTCGGCGAACGAGATGGCAGCACAGCTAGCTCCCGTCGCTCAGCTTCCCGTGTACCGCTCAATGCGACGCGTGTCTGTCTTTCCTTCGCTTCCAGACGACCGCATCGAAGACGTCGGACCAGTGATGCGGTACGGCACGCCAACTGACGGTGACGCAGATACGATCACTGTCCATCTGAAAGACAGGACGATCGAAGACGTCGACTACGTCCTGTTCGGAACAGGGTACTACCCAGACGTTCCATACCTCCGCGTCAGAGAGGCAACAACAACGAGTGGCAAGCCTCGTTCGCTCGTCCCTCTCACGGATCGTTTACGTGTTCAGCCCGCCCGCGTCCCGTCACTCTATCGACACGTCCTGTATTCCTGTAACACGTCCCTGGGGTTCGTCGGGGCATTAGTGTCGTTCATACCCTTTGCGATGGCAGACCTCACCAGCACATGGCTTGCACTCGTTTGGTCACCCAAACGTCGCCTCGAGATACCCGCCACAGTCGAGGGCAGGCTCGCCGACGAGCAAGAACGCCTAAAGAATTTACACCAACTCCGGTCAGAGACAGATAACCCATCTGACCTTGTTTCGTTCCATTTCCTGGGGCGGTATGAGCTGTCGTATGCAAAGGAGGTTCGTGCAGAGATCGTGAACGTGGCATCTGAGCTGGGGGATAAATTGGCTAGCTGGGACGACGAGCAAGACGTCAGGCGGTTTGCAATGTATGCGACCAAACTGGATAGTCTGTATGCAGTGGGTGGCAAAAGGAAGCCAGAGGTTGGATGACCAGATTACTCCATCGTTCATCGGGCAAGTAGAAATTGATCGACGTGTTATCACTTTCACTGTCCTGGTCAAGTCCGAGGGGTCGAAGCGACTGGTATTAGCTATATCCTAGGGTATTGTATTGCTGTATGGTACTCGGTAAGATCATGTGCAAAAATGAAAGAAAACGAAACGAGAGCGTAAAACTGGACGAAAAAAGTTCCCAGCAAAATAGATCGCACACTGGCAACCTTTGGCAAAAAAAAACATACAAGACACAATTTGTGCAGGGAAGAGCGGTATAAGTATTCGATCATGGCTGCGGGCGTGATATAGTATTGGTCAGCACATTGGTCACACCATTCGGAGGCCGGGCTTGAGTTGTACGCTTGAGCTGTTGTTCCATCTTAACGCGTTGTTTACGAATGTCGTCGTCCTTGAGCTTGACGTTGGCGGCGAGGATGAGGAGCTCGGTCGCCGAAGGTAAGCATGACAAAGGGGGGCGAAGGAGATGGGCCAATGCAGCTTCTTCGGAAGTGGATTGCAGCAGAAGGTGGCGGACACAGTTGACTACCACGAGACCGATGCGGCACAGGTATGGTATGCCTATCAGGCGGGTGAGCATCGATCGTAAGGAGCGAGGAGGAAACTTACCGTCGTACAGGAAGATATCCCACACTCGATGGAGGTGATCCACAGGGAGTGTTCCAACAAACAGGGTCGAGAACCTGCGTCGCTATTAGTCGCGTCCCCTGAGACCCATCATCGCAGCAAACTTAAACTTACCATGGTCGCGTGATGCTCGCAGGGTTTATCGAAAAAGTCATGTATAGTTTCTTGCCTAGCACCGGATCAATGGCCTCGAGCGCTTTGCTAAAGAGAGATGCGTCTATCTCTATCTGAGTGGTGATGGCTGAGAAGTAAGGCCGTAGGTGAGCATCCATCATCGACGCAAAGATCCAAAACGCATCCTCTTCAGGCGCGAGCAGTAACAAGTGTCCAGAGATACACGGCAGGCCTATAATCCAGATAAGCCACGATGTAGCGCTGATATGCAACGAGGAAAAGCACATACCAGAACTATATTGGATATCGGGTACCATGCTAAGATATGCTTGAAGGAGTGACGCGATCGGCCCATTCGCCTTATGAAGCTGAGTCTGGTCAGGGAAACATTCTGCGGCGTCGCGCTCAATCTCTGCGAACGCGGGTACGCGAGCCTTCTTCCCCAACGTTGCATACACCTTGGGTAACGCACGAGCCTTGCTATCCGTGAGATGGCACCAAACAAGATAGCGAACCGACGAAGGGACCCCTTCTTGCAACAGCTTCCTCACTTTCTTGTTCTTCCTGGCTTGCGAAGGAGGGATAGCGGGAAAGAGTGCCATCCATTTGGCTTCGCGTTGTCGGTGAGCATCCGCTGATTCTCCGGCAAGTTCAGCGACAGGAGGAGGAGGAGGAGGATTGGAAGGAACGAGGGGAGACTTTGGCACGGAGGAATGCACGGAAGCAGTGTCCGCAAGGAGGGGAGAAGCATCGATATCGCGTCCTGTGAATGTCGAGTCCTGACTTGTGCGGCCCGTCAACTGGGGAATTGAAGGCTTGACGAGCTCGAAATCCATGTCCTGGACTTGAACCGTCTCGTTCTCTCCACTTACTGCAAGCGACGCGATGCTCATGGTGTCATCCACCTTGGGACGCGGGTTTGCCTTTCCTCTGAGGGCTGGCAGACTGAGTTTGTTCTTGAGAGATAGCTCCTGTGCGAACGGGGACGATCGGGCAGCACTTTGCGAGAAGGTCTCAACGATCGGAGGTGGGGATGCTAACGAATGGGAGTCGCCAGAGTCAGAGCCCTGACACGGCGGTTCATCAGAAGAGTTCCGACGAGGGACTGCATTGAGGGACGGATGGCGCACGGGCAGCCTAGGCTGTTGCGAGGGCGACGTTGCATTGCGAGGGTTGGATGGCGAGACCGAAGTCATGCCAGCGGGCGTTCCAGCAGAACCTGGAACAGGCGACACGTCCCATTCTCTGTTTGAACCCTGTGTGAGAGGAGAGCTCGGGATGGGACTGGCTTGTAATGGACTCGTGCTGAGCACTGTCCGTGAATCCTCAAGTTGAGACGAATTGATAGCCGATTGTGCAAGCGGACTGAGCGGTGGCTTCAACTGTGTTTTGGGAGAGGGTGGGGGTGGAAAAGTAGGTGATGGCATGGCACCAGCGGGTGCCTTTCCGTCCCTCGAGTCACTCTCGCGATCATTAGTAGTTGAGGAAAGTGGGGACGGGAGGCGTCGAGAGCTCAAGGCAGAAGGAACGAGATCGCTTGGACGAGATGAGGCGCTCGCACTGACACCGTCCTGCAACTTCATCACAGGCTCTTCGCGACTAGACAAATCGATCGTCATCAGCATGGATTACATAGTTTGATCGTACTTGCACTAACCTTCTTTCCGGCAAAACAGGCCCAGAGGGCCCAGCACCAAACGCAGAGAACGACCTCGACCTCGGACGAGCAGCGCCAACCTGAGGCGCGAACCCTTCTCTCGGAATAGGCAAAGCCGCGCCAGCAGCACCCGGTTGAGAAACGCCACTCGCAAGCGCCGTCGCCGACCGCCTCGGCAATCTTAACGCACTAGGATCCCCAGCTGAGTCTCTAGCCTTCCCAAACTCCTCATTCCTACGTAAAGGCGCAGAAACAGTCGCTGCTCTCGTAGGCATCATGTTCTGTGGGATATTCATATTTGAATGGCCTGGTTGGCCGTGGTGGCCCTGTCCTGGCGTATGCAGAGGTAACAGCGGTTCCATCGAGAACAGAATCGGCACCGGAGCCGCGCTCGCGTTCAAATCCGTCTGACACCTCGCGAACACCGTCATCGGCGGCCGCCTCGCCAGACCGCTCTGTTGATACGCCGCGATCGAACTGTTGCGAAGTTGGTGGAAAATTTGTGCCGAAAACCAAGTCGTGTTTGGTGGTGCGGGTTGGTAGGTCGAATTGGCAGTTCCAGGATCTGGGGGAGGCGGGGACGAGGAGGGCTGGGTGGTTGTCCGTCCGTACATGGGGCCTTGCGATTGATAGTGGACTTTTGGGGCGTTTGGGTGTGGGAGGAACATGGACGTGCGGGTAAAAGGATGGGGCGCCTGATTGGCCGGACGTGGGCGTAAAAAATGACTTGAATCAGGTCCTGCTTGTTCCGCGTCTGTTGAGGGGGTCGCCGTAGACTGTGTAGAGGTCGGGGCGAACGAATCGTCGGCTGTGAGAGTGGCGCCGACAGGACGTCCCTCTTCGTCTTCGACCACGATCGCACGTACAGTCGGTTCTTCGCCCCGTGGACCGACGGGGGAAGGCGGGGATATAGTGAGTGCAGCACCCACCAACGGTGCCCGTTCAGCCTCCATCTTTGCCCTCAACGCAGACGCCATCCCTCCTCTATCAATCGATGACAACGTCGACGACTCCGTCGTCCCATTCCCCGATCCCAAAGACCGATGACTATGCCCAGGATCCGATCCATCCTCAAACTCCGTAAACCTCGACGAATGAGGCGATCCAAACGTCGTATGTAACAACGGCGAGACCGCCGTGTTCAGAGATAAGAACTGTCTCACGACGTTGACTTCCTGCACTGGCGGATCATCGTCTTCTTCTGCCGGCTCGACCGCAACTTGGATACCCGCTCCTCCTCGTCCTGTGGATCCATGGATGACTTGAATAGCTTTCTCCTCATGATCGTCCACGCCGGGCGTGTATCCATCATGGACGACCCTTAACCTCGATTCCGTTTGTAGAGGAACGTGGGCAGGTACAGCAGGGAATTGAGTACTCAGCGTCTCCGTCGAATTCGCGGAAGAATGAGATTCTTCCGATTCCGCGTACCCCGGTCGCGTGAACGGCATAGAATTCGACGTGGGACTCAACGTACTCTCCACGCTAGGCCGTCGGTACCCATTCGCCCCATCGCTCCCGCTCCCGATACTCGGGCGGGGGTCCATGCCAAGTCGATCTGGTGGAGCAGGCATGGGAGGTGCGTTGGCGTGCGATCTTGATGAAGCCTTGGAGGCACCCGAAGCCTTGGACAGCACCGACATGCGTTTCGAGGCGAGCGAATAACGGGAATACCGGTAGTCGTCATAGATGTCGTCCCAGTAAGCCCCATCGTCTTCTTCTTCTTCAGCCTCCTCGGCATCAGAAGGCCGACGACCATTCGTGCCCTGAGACCGTGGCGACGTAGGACTGAGCGGCGAGGTAGGCGTGTAACGGCTCCACTGGATGGCGTTCGGGCCAGCCTTCTCCACGTTCCCACTCTCCTTCCTTGCTGGCTCCCCAACATTGTCGTCCTCGTCCTCGTCGTCCTCGTCATCATCCTCATCGCCCTCTCCTCCCAACGCACTCATCAACGACAAGCCAATCCCAACCTCCCCATCCGAATTTCCATCCTCATCCTCATCCCCATCCATCTCACCACCCACATGCTTCCCATCCACACTCCCCCGTTCATCCCCAACCACAACCCCATCCCTTATCCCACTCAAAACTGACCTATCCACCTCTCTCCCCGTTCTCAACACAGCTTCTCCCTCCTCGTCTTCGTCGTCGTCTTCCCCAATCCCAATCCCATCCCCCTCCCCCTCTTCATCGTCCATCTGTCTCCTAAACGCATCCAACGTCGAAAGCCTCGTTGAATTCCCCTCTTCGCCTTCACTCCCATCATCCTCCCCTTCCCCACATTTCCCCTTTCCCCTCCCCCTCCCATCTCCCATCCCACCACTAGAAAGCATCCCACCCATCAAAAACGCAGGCGACGGCATAGCCGCAGAAAGCGCCGCCAACGGTGACGTTCGCCCACTGACAGCAGCACTCGCAGCCGCCTCCAAAGGTAACGGTGGAAGTGGCGAACTAGGAGGTGGTGACAGAGGCAAGGTGTAGGGTTGTTGCCCTGTTCCTGGGATACCTGTGAAAGAGACAGGCGGCGTGCGTGCGTTCGTGCGAGCCGGGGTGTTCATCGCGGAGTGAGAGTTGGGAATGGGGCTGGAAGAGTTTGAGGAAAAGGGATATTGAAAATTGGGGGATAGAGAGCCTGAAAAGCGAATGATGATCAGTGAGGGTGAGTATAGATACGGAACAAGGGACGAACCTGGAAGACCCGGAGAACGCTGGCCAGGAGCTAGCGAGTTTGGAAACCCAGGAGACAACGAGCCAGGCACCCTCGGTGTCAGCGACCCCGGAATCCCAGGCGAAACCCCCCTGCTCCTCGGCGTCTCATAAATAGCAGGCGACGCTGTTACCGGTGGCAGCCCAGGCGACGGTGTCAACCGCGGGGACCTTCCCAACCTCAGAGGCGCCACTACAGGCGACGGAGGTATCGCTGACGTGCCCTTGCCATCTCTAAGCCCAAGCCCCAACGGCGACGACACGAGCGTAAACTCAGCCGCAGTCGTCGACGATTCATTCGTGCCGTATTTGCCCATGTCGAATTCTTTGGCTTCTAATTCTGAGATTGACCCAACGACGTCGAAGGAATCGAGGGTGCGTTCGGGGCTGTATGTGAGGGTGGATGTAAAGGACGCGTTGGATGTCGAGGTAGCTAGTGTTGAGCTTGATCCCGAAGTCGAGAACATCGTGTCCGACGCGGTTGGTGTTATGTCGGGCACTGAAAGTGAGACCGAAACCCCATGCTGACCGACGTTCCCATTCTCACCCTCCTTCTCGGTCTCGTCTGACGCCACCGAGTACATCGACCCAATCCTCGAAGCAGCATCTGAGTAAGCAGACGTAGCGGTCGACGCCTCCGAATAAATCGACGCTGTCCCCACCGAATATACCGAAGCACCCGAAATAGAGGTAGTCATCCCCCGATGTTTAGCATGCCCGGCCTTCATACTCGTCGTACGCGAATGATTGAAGATAGATGACGCGACGTTCGTCGAGGTGCCACGCGAATCAGGCGTCACAGTCGTCGATTGATCATCCCCTAACTGTGAATAAGAAGTGGAAAAAGACTGCATGGGCGCGTGTCGAGTTTGGGTTTGGGTTTGAGGTTGAGGTTGGGACGGGGATGACGTTCCTTTGGCTCTGGATCCTGGCCTTGAACTTGATGGTGACTCCGAGGCTGGTCGATGCCGTTCTCCAGCAAGTTCAGCGCCTGAGCTAGTTCGGACCAACGAAATCGACCTTCGGCTCTCGCTTCCGCTTGATCCTGCTCCAACGCTCCCCCTCTTCGCCATGACGGGCTTCTTTAGCTTTCCGTGAAAGCGAACGTCCTTTCCCGAAAATCGGCCGACGACACCCTCGCAATGGCCCTAGATCAAAATAAAGGATCAGCAACAACCGGAGGCGATTCATGAGCAGATGTAGCACAACGTGGGAGGTGTACATTCGAGAGGATGGGATGCCACTTACAAGATAGATCCCAGGCTCTGGCAATTGCATCAAAACTGTGATCTCGTCGTCCTGCGAAGGAATAATGGGTCAGCACATCATGCAACTGATAAATCGTTGGGCAGCTCGATGACTCGAGACGGGAACCCGAATGGTCATGCACTACATTGAGTGAACTGGACTCGCCTTCAAAAACATTAAATCCTCGCCCATCTCTTGTGCAATACAGTCCACAATCGCGGTACATCTTCCAATTCCACCCTTTCCTGCGAAACGAGTCCAGCGTGCGAGCTCGTGTGCATCCATGGTGAAGGCTTGAAAGGAAGTACCCGTGCGCGGTGGACGAGTGTTACGTTTGGTAATGGGGTATAGGAGGGATGAAGATGGTGTCCGTGGTGGTCTGGTAACGAGCGTGCGTGGAAATCAGTCGCCAAGTCTCGCGATGCAACGTTCTAGCGCGTCGTGAAACGATGTGTGGAAATAGGTATGTATAGCCACACCGCGTGGCAGGGAAAATCTGAGGGTCGTAAGAAGAGTGGGCGATGAGGTGTAGCAGGGTGTAGCGGATCGGCGGACCTTGCGATCCAAGAGATTGGATTGAAGGCAAATGGCTTGTTAGAGGTTGTTCGCCGAGTCGCGTCCTTGTTCTGCAGCAAAGACGAGCTAAAGAGAGGGAAGTACAAGTCAGTAGGTACTCTGGCGGGTAGAGGAGAGCAAGCGAGATAGGAAGGGTAAGGACGTGTAGAGAGTGCGACGCCCGCGTGCCCCAAGTGAGTTGCCAGTTGATATTCGGGACGAGGCGGAGAAGAGAAGCAGCTTTGATCTGATCATGAGAGCGCCTTCTCTCGCAGAGATTCGCGGGAATCAGACTTGTGAGACACCACACTCGGGCAGCCAGAAAAAAAAAAGGAACGTGCTGTCCAGACGAGGCCCAAGGCACGCGACTGCCGCGGATTATCAAGTTGTGGTTGTACTCACTTGCGAAGATGCTGATAGACAAGTTGGTGGGTCTGGAAGAGAATGCGACGAGCGTATCGACATGGACTTGCTCAACCTCGAGCAGGGTCCAACCCTTGAATTTTCTCCGCTTCGCGAGCAAGGTTACACTTTGCCGCGTCGGCGTTCATGTCGGCAATTATTTCCCCAACGGGAGTCAAAGTCTAGATCTCGCTATTTTTTTCTGACCATGACACCGACAGTTGACGGACACCATGAATTTCAACATTCGATCCCCCTGCCATCTCCATGATTCTTTGTGGAGGGGTGAAACCGCTCGCTGATTTACTTACAAAAGACGAATGTCCGGAGAACCACCCGAAGGAAGCTTCCGGGAAGCGGCTGGATCGAGACTAGCTTTAGCTCATTGTCTGGACCTCTTATTAAATTTGCAACCGCCTCCGAACAGCCAGTCCATGACTTGGCACTATTAGGCTGCCTCACCACAGATCATCTCTTCCTCTCGCTCCATCCTCGAAGTCCTCAATAATGCTTTGCTTATGGTACAACATGGTAAACAATGTCTTGACGCGATTATCGCGCTTGGGCATATGTTCTCCATCTTATTCCTCACTGAACGACCAGGCGATGAGTCGGTCATCGATAGTAAAGTTGACCATAAGCAAAGTTGTCCTTACAGCCGCCGAGACAAACTTGGCGAGAATACTTATGTGTTTGACAGGCACAAGGGGCATTTCCATTCCATGCCAGTGCCGACTCTGGAGATCTGGTAAGTGTACCAGCAGCTCAACAAACTTCGTGACTTGACCCTGCGATTCAGGAATTGCGAGAGACTCGCTCACCAGCCGTCGGAGACACTTAGAGCCCGGGCTGATCTTCACCGAGAAAGGGACAGGTATGTGCCTGAGTGAATGACATAGTTGATTTGTGAACCGGTCCTCAGGCGCATAACGGCTGGAGTCGAACGGGAGTCGAATGTCAACCTTTCCATCATCAGAAAAGCGACTCGATGATGTTTTGCGGTGGCTTAATTCCATAATCGAGAGGTTTGACTCCCGCTTGCAAAAACATGAGGAAACGCGTGGATTGCATCAAGAGGGCACATTTGGCGTGCGTATATCCGTACGGCACATTGTCCAGGCATATTAACTTTAACTTTGCTAATGCTTCTACGATTTGAGCACCTCAGATGCGCGCGAAGATGGGCACGCTCCAGAACTGTATGCAAGGTGCCCATCTCCATTCAGCTGAAACGTGGGCTCGTCAGCACCCCATCGGTGCGAAGATGGCATAGTTGTGTTTGGACTTGTACTTTTCGATGCAGGTCTGCGTAAAACGATGAGTCGCTCAGACTGGGGGGGCTTTAGGGCGTCCATACTTTACACCATTCTTCCCGATTCGAGGCTGGAACATTCTGGAGGTCTACCTCCACCTGAGGGCGGATGGCTTTCGATAGCTGATTGCGAGTCACAAGCTTTATATGGCTGACTTGAACTGTAATGGTGGGGCTCTGATTCTGAATGGCGCTGATGTCGAGAAGGTAAGTTGGGAGGTTATTATAAATGTAGTTGTCAAGGTTGGCGAGAAGTGTCTGTCGTATCGGGGAAATACTGTCTGGTTCCTGCATGTCTCAAGGGACGGAGGCGATCTGGTGAAGCCGGTGAAGGGTGATAAATCGGCGACTCGTCGTTCATTCCTGGCATGACTCTTCTATCGAAACGCATAGCGAACACGGCAGCTATCTAGTAATATTATTATTGCAGCCAAAGCTGGAACTTGGCTGGAACGCCGAAACGTTGACTCTTGATCAAGCTTGAAGCTTGAAGGATGATCGATGAAGGATGATTCTGAACGACGCTGAGTATGGATTCAATCGTTCTATTCAGCTATTACTAACCACTTGGAGCCGGGGCAAAGGATTCGAAGGTCAACATGTCGACTACGGTCAGACCACTGGCATCTATATAGATGAACAGGTAGTCCCAGTGTGGCAGGCAATCCCGATCGGCACCAGCTGCGCTTCTACAACAATTGCACACATAGCAAGCTGTAAATGGCCCTCGCTTTGATCATCGTGACTGACGTGCCTGTCACGAAACCAGCTTTGGCCCCGGTGGCACAAACGCTTGGACGTACGCTTTGTTCTATCTCTTGACCCGTGAAAGTGACGTCGCTGGCACGAGCGCATTCCTTAGTCTATAAAGTCCTCGCGAAACCAGACATGACACCCAAGAAAACACCATCCGCAAGACCACCTCGACGCTTACTTCGACATCAACAACATGGTATCCGAACCCATTGTCGGTTTCACCCGCACGATATACGACAGAGAAAACAAGATCAAATATACGACCTACTATCCCAGAGGCTGGAGCGAGGGTGACCTGCGCCAGCCTGCGGTGCATATAGAAGCTTACCAACCTGCGCCACCCCGTATACCTCTCAGAGCAGGCGGCGGATTCTGGGAACGGCCGCAAGTTCCTGTGGGCGATCTCCCTCCAAGAATTCCCCGAGCTCCACCTTCCCCTCCAGCTTCCGACGCGGGCAATGATGCGGGACCACAGGGAGCTGGTGCTTCGACCCCGCAGTGGTCACATTCTCTAAAGGCTTACCTGGCAAAGGCGTGGATGCCAAAGTATTTCCTTGGACCGGGAGTAGACGTGTCCGTGAGACATGAATGGCCTGCTCTCCCAAGCCTTTCACGCCCAGCTGGCACGCGCGCATTGTTGGATATTGGCCGCATCGACGAATATGTTCTCTCCGATAGCGTCGCCGCGTGTGAGTAGCTGTTTCCGGGGCCGTTACAGTGTCTGACGTGACTGATGTCTATTTCAGGGAAAGACCAGAGGGCTGATGTATGGCTCACATCTGCGCTTGCAGAGCAAGGAACGCTTGACGACCTGTCACTTCCCGATGTCTCCCACTGTGTCATGGGCGAAGACGACTTCCGGCTGCTCGAAAGTTCCATGCTCAGCTTTCCAGGTCACATAACGAGGCTCCTGAATTATTATCCACTTCGCACGGCCTTGAAAGTCCTGAAGCTCTTTTTAAACATACCTGTGGATGATGAAGCTTACGCCCGCATGCGGTTCCATAACGTCAATCATCTATGTCCCGTTCAAGACCTCAGTCTGTTTGACATGATTGCCTTGGTGGGTTTCCTTACTTTTCCTTGATTCCGCGTGATTCTGATCTAGGGTTAAAGCCTGGACGCACCGATACAGATCTGTCGCTCCTGGTTGTGGTCGTACCGCCGTGGGATGTCAAATTCGATGACCTTGAAGAATTTGTTTGTGTTGGCAACGTACGGATCTCCCCTACCATGCGTCCGTCTCACCGAGCTCATACCCACTCGAACAGCGCGACGACAATTTCGATCTTAAATCCAATGCACCACCGTCTCCGTCTGACGTCCTATGGGCAGTCGTAAGTGCACTCCCATCCCTCCACATCCTCGTAGAGGCTGATCCGCTCTACCACTGTAGATATGGGACGTCTGCAAGGCGCGCGACTGTCGCTTGTTCGTATTGACCAACTACGATAGCTGGGTGTTCGGCATGCTTAGTCCCGGTGCGACCCGCTTTCCCCCCACCCCTTTCACGCACGCATACTGATCGCTGACCTCTTCACCCAGATATGAAACGCGCACAGCTCTCGACGCACCTCCCCGCTCCCGTGTTCCCAGCAGACATGGACGTCAAAGCATCCGACGTCTGCAGCCCACGACTCCCCGTACCGAACGTCTTTGAGTGTTTGTTACTCTGGATGGTCGCCTCCATGGATTACGATCATGTTGCCTTCCCCTTGCCACCCAACGTCTCTGAACCGCGCAGGAGACCCCGTAGATCGTAGAGTTTTCCTTGGACCCAAGATTATGTGGAGCATCACGATGGATAGATTTAGATGGGCTTGCAGCCACCCGTATTTATTCATACGAGAATCGCTGTAGTAATGTGTTTCATGGGATTATCGGATATGTCAGTATGTAACTACTGTGAATAGACTGTACTGGCTGGTTTCTTTTATGATAGCACACTACTAGATCTCCGGCTTGACACATGTACAACCCGACATGAACCTCCGAAAAATCCCCCGTGACATGTCGGGACTGGCAGATCGGACCCGCGAGAAATGGACACTCCCGACGTCAAGATTGGCGCACTTGAAACAATTCCATTTCGCGGGAGCAGTCTATCAGCACCCCAAAGTCAAACCCCACAAACGTCACTGAACACTTACCCAGTGCTCAAAAACACCAGCATCAATAATGCGGATCGAAGAGTTTGATAGGTCCGAGTCTACAAACTATTGTCTCACAGCTGGAGTTCCACTTTCGTCAGACCAAACGCCGCCATAAACATGATCGCGAAACAAACAAAAAGAGCGTGAACCAATGACGTCGACGAACATTGCACGTGATCGGAAAGTTAATATTCTTGACACACGGTTCCAACACGGTTCGGTAGATAATTTCAGCCAATCTTGTTTCAATTGCCGAGGGGAATGTTAACACAACAATCGAATCAATAAGTTACGATATATACGCGTACTACACGAAGATGAACGAGATACAATCAATGGTATCTACCGACGATCAACGTGTGTTCTACGCAGACTCGTCAGAGCTTGGGGGACAAAGATCCGAAAATCAACTCACACGATCTAGAGGGAAAGGCCAGGAATGGCAGTAATGCCAAGAGCAGACACAACGGTGACAAAGGGTTGCAGAGCAGGAGTGAGCTCAGTGACAATACCACCAGCCAAAGAAATAACGACGCTCAAGAGGGAGAGGACAACGCTGCCGAGGTCAGTGAGGACAGCAAGAATGTCAGATCCCTCCGTGGAGATGATGGGGAGGATGTTGCCGATAGCGGTGAGGATCAACTAGAAAAAAAATTAATTGCTGTACAACGTCCATTGGAGAGAGGTGGACGTACGGTGATGAGAGGAGTAACGACACCAGCGAGTTGAGTGACGCTCAAGACAGAGGTACCATCGACAGCACCGAAGATGACGTCAGTGGGCTGGCCAGATAGACCCTGGAGCTGGGGAATAGCAGCAACGATGGATGCCTTGATGGAAGAGACGATGGTGGTGACCTGGGTGATGGTGCAGTTGGAGGGAGTGAGGTAGGCTACCGAATTATGTCAGCATGTGGTAACCTAGATTGAAAGAAATCGGCGTACTCAGTTCAGCGACGAAGGGTGCAATTTGAGTCTGAACGTTGGTGAAGATGACAGCAACAGAGGGGGCAGAGACGCCGCTGGCGTTGACGCCAGAGGCATGACCGGTTACGCTGGAAACGAGACCAGTGCCACTGACGCCAGAACCTTGGCCAGTGGTGCCGGAGAGGAGACCAGTGACACCAGAGGTCTCACCAGTAGCACCAGAGAGGAGAGTGGTAGCACCAAGGCCAGAGATCTCGCCAGTAGCACCGGAGACCAAGCCACCGGCGTTGACGCCAGAAACTTCGCCAGTAGCACCTGAGAGAAGAGTGGTAGCGCCGAGGCCAGAGATCTCGCCAGTAGCACCGGAGACCAAGCCACCGGCGGTGACGCCAGAAACTTCGCCAGTAGCACCGGAGAGGAGAGTGGTAGCACCGAGGCCAGAGGTCTGGCCAGTAGCACCAGAGAGCAAGCCACCGGTGTTGACGCCACCCACCTGACCAGTAGCACCGGAGAGGAGAGTAGTAGCGCCGAGGCCAGAAATCTGACCAGTAGCGCCAGAGATTAAGCCACCAGCGTTGACGCCACCAGTTACACCGGAAACGGTACCGGTGACGCTAGAGACATTGAGGCCAGCGACCTGGCCAGCAGTAGCGCCCGAGAGGACGTTAGGGACACTGATAGGAGCGGCGTTACCAAAGGTAGCCAAAGCAACAACAGCGGAGAAGGCAGCAACGAAAGAGCGCATTTTTCAAAAATGAACGTGCGGTTGTCTGGTGAGACGTGAGGGGGGTTTAGGTGAGGGTCTGGAGAAGACGAGGTGCAAAAAGAAGACGAAGAGTCGATGGGGGACTTTTTGAAAAAAGCACGGATTTTATATGCCAGATATCTGTCAGGGTCAAACCTACTTTAACATCGCTAGTCGTCAGCTGTGTCTTTCTAATATGAGTATCAGTTTTGTGGTCTTCCGACGTCAATCTTGAGAGAGAGTACTCCACTCCACAAGACAGTACCCGACAGCTTGGTGTGTGATTCCATATTTAGACATTTCCGCAGAGTAGAGTATGTCAGTGCTCCGCATGGCGGAGGACCACCAGAGCGACACCAGGAGAGCGTTACGGTTCCAGACTTACCTGAATCTGAGAGCACGTCGGGCGAAACTCCAGGGAGTCAGTGACGCAGAAACCCCACAAACTTCGAATTTGTTCGGAAGCTTTGTTTCAAGGACACCGACGCCTGCTCTGAAACATTTTTGTCAGCCGAATGCGACCCCCCAAGGCGTCCCGCGTTCCGTTCTCCCTCTGAGAGGATGTCAAGATTTGCATGCCTCCTGCCATAGGAGACGGTGAAAGTCATTATCAGACCTTGCTTTGAAAGACCTTGTCGACGTCTACCTGAAACACTCGACTGTTGTGAGATCATCGTCTTCTGGCAGTTGATCGGCGCGCCATTGGCAAACGTCGCCAAACACCACGCATAGCAAACCCAAGCTTTCAATTGTCTAGCATGATCAGCTACTATGACGCGAATAAAATATGCGATTTCGACATTGGCTACACAAGGCTACAGGTATCAACCAAAAAAAAACCAGAGAAACTGTCACCACAAGTTACACATGGCAGCGCCTGCACTATATACAGGCCGAGAATCACTTGTGTGGATCAGGAAGAAGAGACACCAGGGATGATGAGGCCAGAGAGGCCAACGAGACCAAGCCAGTCGTTGAGCTCCAGAATAGAAATGACACCAACAACAGGTTGCAAAACGGGAACGATGTCAACAAGGATGCCACCAACAACAGGGACAACGGCGACCAAGAGAGCAAAGACAGTCTTGACAAGGTCACCGAGAACGGGGAGGACGTCACCTCCCAGCTGAATGACAATAGGGATAATGACGCTAACGGCGGTCAAGACGGTCTAACGGAAGAAAAAAAAACACGATCGATCAATCAATGCAAGATCGGTGTAGCTTAGGGACGTCGACTTACGCTGATGAGTGCACCGACAATGCCAGCGAGCTCCTTGACGGTCAAGGTAACCGTACCGTCAACGGAGGAGTAGATACGGCTGACTTCATCGCCAACGAGACCCTGGAGCTGAGGAATAGCAGCAATGATGGGCGCCTTGATGGACTCGACAATGGTAGTGACCGTAGTGATTGTGCAGTTGGCAGGAACAAGGTAAGCTATCCAGCTGCGTCAAAAGGTAATTACGCTCAATTAAGTTGGGTCTCCTTACTCAATTCAGTGGTGTAGGGCAGAATTTCAGTCTGGAGCTTGCTGAAGATAACAGCAACGGAGGGGGCGTCCTCGCGAGCGTTGAGTTTGGAGTCGACAGACTTGACAACATCCGCAACGGTGAGGTTGATGCCTTCGCCAGTCACAGTGCTAGCGGCGTTGTTGCTGGGGCCTTTTGGGGGACTAGGGAGCCTCGCGGCTGGGACGGAGATAGGAGCAGCCAAGGCAAAAGTAGCCAAAGAAGCGAGAGCGAAGAGAGCAGAGCTGAAGGAGCGCATTTTTGCAAAAGGATGTGGTTGTCTGGTTAGACGAGTGTGCTTTGAGAAGACGAAGTGAAAAAATCTGACAATAAGTCGATGGGTGAACGGTCAACACACACACGGATTTTATACGTGCGGGCTCTGTGGGGGTTAACCATCGCTAATCGTTTTTGGATCTTCTGTGGGATGCTGGAAATGATCAGCTTGAAAGAGATATCCCAATGTCACTCAAGGATTTGTTGATGAAACAAGTAGGCGCGTTCTAAAGCAGAACCTTATTGAGCTCAAACAGTATATGATGCCAAGTTTAGAACAAACCCCGAGAAGTGACATCAGTGGGAGCGACGGAGACATGGAGGAGAAACAAACGTCTGAAATTTGCATGGCAGTGATGACATGACACGACAGTTGACGTGAGTTGTAACAACACAAGCGTACAGAGGCCGGAGTCAGTGTGTATAGCTGTGGACTGTGTATGAACTGAAAGTTTTATTGAGTACATCGATACAGCATATTGGTCATGAAAAATGAATGATAGATGATACAGTATTGATGTATGAACTCAGCTCCAGATGATAGCACCAGGCTCGACTTTGGCATCGAGCGAAAGTCATTCATAACGTTTAAAAATTACGTGTCGACGCCTCGTCTAGAGGTGCGACTCTACCGCAGAAGCATCAATCCATTCATAGCGGTGGGGACCACGCCGGGAACGGTGGGAAAGAGAGCCATGGCATCACTAATCAGTGGGAAGTGCGGAAGCGACGCCTGTGCATGCGCGCCTTGGGCGAGCCACTCGACGACTGAGAAGTGGTAGAACGCTTGTGCGGGCAGCTAGGGGACCCAGCAGTCGCAGTGGGTGCGGCGGAAGCAGGAGAAGAGGGAGAAGCACCACCGACATTGGCAGGTGCGGAGGTTGTGGCCCGTGCAGATGGGGAAGCAGCAGATGGAGATGCAGAAGGCTTGGCAGATGGAGACGCGGAAGAAGGCTTAGCAGATGGGGCGGGTGGCGAGGAGGGTGGCGGCGGAGTAGAAGACGAAGATCCAGATGCGCCGCCACCTGCGGCCAAAGTAGCAACATTGGGACCAGGGAAGGGATAGATCCCCACTGGCATCAGGTCGTAGACCTGGAGCATAATCAATAATGCAAGTGGAAACGGAAAGAGTAGTACACACATCAATCAAGATACCGGCATCAGTGTCGGTGTAACCACCGGGGAAAGTAACCTCTTCGTTGCCTGTCGGTTGGCCGGTTTGCGAGCCACCGACGTTCAGCTGAATGCAGGCAGGGTAGAACTCAGCACCACCCGAGGTCATCGCGAGTTGAAGAGCGATGATTTCAGTGCGAAGGAGGTAGTTTCCTGGCGCAAGCGTTGTAGGAATGGTGACCGAAGTTGGTTGACCAGACTCTGAACATCCAGTGAGAAATCGCTCGCCGAAAAATGAGTCAGTAACTTACGGATTTGAGATTGGTACCATGTCTGATTGTCAGGCATGAGCCCCAGCTCCGAAATCTTGAACCATTCGGCGTTGCTCGAATTGTATTGTGCGCAAGAGCCATCACACTTGGCCATGTAAGCATTGATTGGACCAACGTTGTGTGGCCACTGCAGAAATAATCCGAAGAATGATCAATGGTGAACAAGCGCAGATCCAACAGAAGATACGCACATTAGTAATACCGTTGGTGCCACCGACCCAAAGAATGTCGAGGTTGCTGCCAGGGTTGGCGTTGGCGACATCCTTGGCGAGCTGAGCACCTGCACCACAGTTGAGGTCAGGATTGGTGGCGTTCTTGACAGGGCTATTCGTGTTGACTTGACGAATCACCGAAGACATCGTAGGGGTAGTCGCCACTGGGTTGCCCTTGTAGACGGTACCGTCAATAGTGACTGAGTAGACATAACCGTGGGCGGAAACCAGAGCCGGAAGGACGAGAGAGAAGAGCGTGAAAGCGATCATGATGCGAATGTACGAATAAGAAATGTGGTTAGACCCGCACAGCGAGACGTGAAATGTTTAGCAAGGCCGACAGAGAGCACTGAAACGATGGAAGTAACCCGAAAGATGTCCGGATCGGTGAAAAGACAGTGGCAAAGGTCAAAGAATGGACGGCCTGTAGGTGGAACACTCGAGGGAGTAGGGGCGACGACGACGACGACAGACCAGAATGGAACTATCTTTTATACCTTGTTCTGGTGGAGGACAAATAATAGCTCCGAGTCCAAGCTGCATTCTCCGAGAATGAGATACCCGGAGTGGAGCAAAGTCTATTGTTCACTTGACGACCCTGAGTGAATGTTCATTGTTCGGCGAAAAAGTTTCATTGTCCCTTTGACCGACTCCGCATCGCCCATGTATCCATGGCTGCATGCACGTCTGACAATGAGCTTTGGCAGGACATTCTGACTCTGAGAGAGGGGGAAGAGCAAGCAACAACTACTCCCGGACAACGGAATCAGTTTCGCCTGGGAGTGAACTCCACTTGAACACTCCGATCCGAATGATGGAAATGGATTGCATCGCTACTCGCTAGTTATTGGGACCATCCAAAAGGCTCCCATTGTCTGCTGAATGCACGATCGTGGACCAGGGTGGTGATAACCTTTGTTTCGCGCTTTCATTTCCTAGCACAAGCCTGCTACACAAGGGTTCGCACTTGAACACGGCGACTCCTTCAACCTCAGTCCCACCTCCTCGAGCACTCGGCGCCATCAGACTGCGCACAAACAACCTCCGTCTTTCATGGCATGGGAAATCTCCAGTAACTTCTCGCCGCCTCTCCCCATCGGCTTCCTTCGGATTCTCAGCTCAATGGTATGACCGTAACGACAGCAGAGGAAGTCCACCCAGGATACGCGAATCACGATGCAGAAAAATGTCCACCCCATGGCATTGTTTGATCAAACTTAAATCACTGAAGGGGCCCTTGAGCTCAGTAGCGGTTCAGACGTTCGAGAAGGGACAATGACACTCGGTGGGTCATTATGAAGCCTGCCATCAACAGGAATCATGGAGGCCAGTTTTGTAGACAGGCCGTAACGCAGAGGGTCCTTCGTTTCTTCATCCTGTCCTGCCTCCCATTGGTAAGTCCCGATCGCCCAACCGTGGTGAATGGAGGGAAGTTTGATATTTTCAGCCCATCCGACCGTTAAAACGAGAGAGGAGATGCGCTGACTTCCCAAGACATTCATCTGACCTGATGACTGAGTGCGAATCTGTGCAAATCCGTGAGGGAGTCCAGAATTTTGACAACAATCGTTGTCGTCGCTACGTCTCATGATAGGTTAGTGACCTAGAACTCAGGCCGCATCAACTGGGAGATTCATTGGTGGTCGTCAGAATGCCTTCGATTCTTCAGCGCGTACTCATGTGTCGAGAACACCTACGAAATTGGGACAAAGTGTGCAAACACTCCATAACGAGCATCGGATATGGTCTGCAAGCTGCAAGGCCCTACAAGCACTGAAATGATCAGCTAGCACTGCCATGTTCAAGTGCCATAAAGCGACGCTACACTTGGTGGCTGTCAGCTTCGCTCGAGGTGCAGAGTCGAAGTATGGATTACACCTGGTTTGTGATGTAGACTATAGCAATCGCAGACACCAGCCTTCCGATTTCCTGAACACCATCATAGGAATGGTCAGCTGAATCTTACCTGTTTCATCGGCGACACGGGGTTTCCCCATGCTAGACGACTGAGTAAGGAGAATGTTCGGGCAGAGGAATAGATCCTTGTCGGGTCATGCAGGTCCAAAGTAGACGTCGTACAAACTTGAAGGTAGATGCAAGGTTGTGTGACATCTACCTTGGGTGCAGTTGAACCAGCAGAAAGCAGTCGACTTTCGTTCCGAGCCCGCGTGGTAATTCTAAACAACGGGTTAGGCACGCATATATTGAGGTTTACCGGGAAAGATGGATGATTCAGACAGACCCTATGTTTAAGCAGAGAGATTCAGATTCAGGACACAGTGACCCTTCGATGTGGCAGTCTGTAATATTAATGAGTTCGCGCGCACAAGCGTTATATTTATACAAATATCCTGCTGCCATCGCCGGTGAAGTTCGGTTTACCTTGAAGGTAATCTGCCAATGTACGTCAAGCAGAAGGGTTTCGCATTCCACGCATTGTCTAGCTCCTGCCACAAGGAGGGCTTCTTCCCGTCGCCGATCGTGTGTACGGTCTGCGTCGAGCCGTGGTACAACCAGCGGAAACTTGAAGTCGAGTTAATCTCCAGTAGGCAGACCGAAGATTGAAGCAATCCAGTCGTTCGCTCTCAAAGTCGGGTTGTCAATGGGCGTCGTCAGAGAACCTGTTCCCACGACTTGTATGTACAACAAGGTTACACTTGGTTACGTGACACCCAGTGGTTACACAAGGCTACACGAGGCCTTCTTCTTGCTCACCGTCTCCGAGCCTTTCATGATTCAGATAAGTATGTAACGCCCTGAGTCCCTGACCATGCTGATCTGATCCCAGAATTATGCATTTTGGTGGTGGTAATAAGCCGTCTTTGTTCAACGTTGCCGCCAATCCACGACATGTTCTTATTCTCCGTACGTACGAGGATGAAAAAAGGCCTTTCCGTTAAGAATGACCGTATGAACTTCGGCACAGTTGGATGACTTGTTGCGTTTTTCATATCATCGGAACTACCTACTGAGTTGGGATGCTCACGCTTGCCTCGAGGCAGACACGATGCACTCAGCCCCTGAGAAACCCGAGATGAGAAGGCGGCGCAGCAAGCGTCAATTCACCAATCAGGTGAGGATTGATACCCGTAAATCGGTGACCATGCTTCCTTTCCATTCCGTCTTTTTGTTGTCTGCGGCGCTGTGCGGAGTCCGCCCCATATCCATGTGCTACAAGGCGATGGAACGAGTATAAGTAGCCCCGCCTCTTTGTTCTAACATTGTCTGTGAGATTTCTTAGTCCTCGCTCTCTGCACTGATCTGTCTTTTTCCGCCGGTCTCGTAACCTTTTATTTCGTCTCTCGTATAAACGGCCCGTTGAACGTGCCCATCGACTCTTGCTGTCTCAGTGTCTGTCCCTCAATCGTCGCATTCTGATGCACACGATGATACACCTTCTCTTGGCTTTCTTCCTCGCGGGTCTGCTCCCAGTCCTTGTCTCCGCACACGGATACATCGGTTCCTTGACCATCGACGGTAAATCGTATCCTGGCAATCAGCCAGGCGGTGCTACGAATCCCAGTGTCATCCGACAGGTCAGTCCCACTCTGACTGGTCTTCAGTCATGACCTGATGTTTTGGCGTCTGTGTAATAGGTGTCAACGATCGACCCCGTCAAGGGTGCAACCAACCCATCTCTGAACTGTGGAATGAATGCAACCATGGCTGCCAACGTTGCCAGTGCCAATCCCGGAAGCCAACTCCAAATTTATTGGGTCGGAGGTTCGACGGGCGATTCAAACGTAAGTCCTCGTGTCCTCCGCTCTGCCCATGGAGGATGAATTGTCCTTGCAGTGGCCGCACAACACGGGCCCTATCATGCATTATATGACACAATGCAGTGGTTCCTGTTCTTCTTACGATTCCACCAATGCCGAGTGGTTCAAGATTTCGGAACTCGGATTGGAACCAGGCAACACAACCTGGTACCAAACCAACATAAGTGCGTCTTGCCGAACACGATACGCTTCGAAATCTCATTTTCTTCATAGTGGCGCGCCAGCCTGCAAACGTGACCATTCCTTCCAACATCCAGGCTGGTAACTACCTGCTGCGCTCCGAAATCATCTCCCTCCAGCTCGCAGTATCGGTTGGTGGCGCCGAGTTCTACCCCGGCTGTATACAACTCAGCATTGGGGGTTCTGGAACCGGAACTGCGACGAGCAGTGAAGAGTGTATGTTCCCAGGTTGCTACTCGGACAATGACCTAGGTATTTACGACCCGAATGTGCGTCTCTCATCCATGATTCTCTGGGCGAAAACTGAAATCGGATGATAGGTTTACAACACGCCTGTGAATTACACCTTCCCCGGTCCTGCCGTCGCCGCTTTCGTTGGATCAGGTGGAAGCCAAGGTGGTACCCAGCCTTCTGGTTCTGCTGGCGGTTCCTCAGCTACGCCAACGGGATCATCTCCTGCACCATCGGGTTCAAGTGGTATGTCACCCATTTCCCTTGATTTCCTCTCAACTTTTCCCTTCGACTTTTTGTCGTACTTTTCCTTACCAAAAACGTGACAGTGCCCGCTAACACTTCCTCTCTTTCCTCTCCCACTTCTTCTCCACCTGTCGCATCATCGCCGACAACCGCTCCTTCTACAACCGCATCGCCTACGGGTAACTCGACGACTTCTAATCCAGCCGCTGCCTGTTACGTGACGCCTCGTTCCAACGATGAGCTTCTCTCCAAGCGTGCAAATGCCCACAGAGGAATGCACAAGCGTCGTCTAGCCAGACGCGCCAACTAAGTGCTTCTGACTCCACATAGATGATCTGATCGGGCTACTGTGGAGCGTGGGCTTACGACAGCGGAAATGGATGTGGCACATACGGCTTCGGTCCCTAGAATAATCGATTGGTCGCTGGCCGACTCGCTTCATGCTCGAGTAGGGCAAGTCCCTGCGAGGTGGGTCAACGCTGTTCTCGATGACGCCATTCCGCGCGAGTCGCGGGACGTGTTTCGTGCATTCTTGACTTCTATCATCTCCTTTCTCTCCCCACGACGCGACGGGTCACAACAGTGTTCTCGGTTTCTCTCAGGCTAGACTCCGTCGTTAGATATAACTTATAACTTTGCACCGCTCGCTTCCTGATCTCACTCATGTAGTATACGCTCGTTTGCCTAGCACCATGACCCCTCGTACTAGTCGTATCTGTATCACTGTATTATGATTCTGAAAGCCGTAGTGTTGTCTATGTACCAATGACCATCAAGTGTCGACCCCTTCTTGCAAAAACCGAATGAGTATGGTCTGTACTAGACTGTGAGCCAAGAAACCCCTGGCAGCTTGTGTAAACCGAGTGTACTCCCGACTCCCTACTAGTAGTCTGGCCTGCAAACCCATGACCGCACCCGGAAGTATTTTAGTGCCATTTCAGATCTCATGGCCAGTACTTCACCTCTTTCCCTTTGGAGCAGTTTGTTGCAGAGAAAGATTGTGTTTCGGTTGGGTCAAATGATCAGACCGTGACGAGGGAGGGACTCGGATCATCCAAGCTATGCTGAATCGAGGCAAATTACAACGACAAGGGTTGCTACAGTATTTTGGGACGATAGAAAGGGTGAATGATCAATCGATCACTCGCGTCGTCAAAATACCGTGACCCCGCCGGACATCGTCACACTACCTCACTCTGCGCACTCCAATAAAGTTCATCACGTGGAGGCTGGGCGCATCCACTTGAACCACGTACTAGTACTAGTACTACTAGACCTGTACAGCAATGTCTGTTGAAGAGCTACTTCGAACAGTGAGTACTGTATCCTTGTTGACCATCTGCCAGTGGGGAGAGTTCACTTACACTTCCTACTCTAGCTTTCGGCCTTTGATCCTCAGGCGATTGTAGGATTCCATCTAGTTCACGCTCTGACAACAAGGCTAATGGCCAAGCACAGTTTCTATCCATCGACACCCCGTACGCCAAGTACTCTACCTCCAACTACGTCGCGTCGGGATCGGATGTCCTTGCCATTCACGACATCGTGTCTCGGCATCGGGAGCAACTCGCCGCCCTTGACACCATCCTTCAACGGTTTCACGAGCAACGTGAGCGGATAGCGTGTTCCATGAAGACTCACGAGGGCTTCGTGTCGTGCATCCGCCGCCTCCCCTCGGAAGTACTCGGCGAGATTTTCATGCGGTGTTTGCCCAATACAAAGTACCTCACCCCAGATACACAAGCGGCACCGTTGCTGCTAACACAGATATGCAGGCTTTGGCGAGGAGTTGCTCTTGGTACCCCAAGCTTGTGGTGTTCGTTGGCTATCGAAGACGCCGGGAGGAAGCCGGAGGAACAGCTTAGCATTTATCGGCGTTGGCTGGGAAATTCAAGTAGTTGTCCGCTTTCGCTCAAAATCGACCTAGTTGGTCAGTTTCATTGGCAAAATCGACAGTGGGCAAAGATGGCCATCGTTTTCTCGGGCCTTTACACCAAGTGCTACACAGATCTTGCCATCGAATTTGTCTCGGCGGATGATCTGGATCTGTTGCTTGGGAATGTTCCTAATCTCGAAAGCCTCTATCTCAACGGAAATCTGGGTGCCCTGCAGCGGAGTCTATCGATCATCCAGCCACACCCTCGCCTTCACAAACTTCTCATCCGCTCTCCCACTTTCGAGAAGGATACTCTGTCCTTTTTAAATCCAGGATGGACCAATCTCACACATCTCGGAGTGTTATTCGACGAGGATGATGCCGTCGACCATCACATCTTCTCGACGCTCCTCCAGATGTGTCCCAACCTCGAACACCTCCTTTTCTTCGAAATTCTCGTTCGCGGTGTGACAGTCCCTGTCTCATTCACACACGCAAAACTTCGTACGTTGGAGATCTGGGGACTGTGTGGGAAGGGGACGCTTTTCAACGTGCTGATACTCCCCAACCTACGTCACCTCCGCCTTCACGGATACGGCGATGACTTCTGTCAACCTTTGCTCAACGGATCGGGGGATCGCGCCTTCAGAATAACCTTCAAGGTCGATGTGGACGAACTCGACGTTTATGCCCTCTTCAATGTTTTCCAACCTGGTTGGATGGAGCTCACAAGCATCACTCTGGATATCGCGTGTGCCAGCGACAACATTGGATTTTTGCCCCTCCAGTTTTGGCCCAACCTCGAAAACATGGTTGCTTTATTTGGCTACGTAAAAAAACTTCGCCATGCTCCTCTCACCCATCACAAACTTCGCTCGCTGACGATCAGCCTTAGAGCAGGTTATATCGGGCATCTTCTGGACAAGTTAACCCTGCCCAACTTGCGAGAGCTTGACCTTGGGATGAAGACGGATTGGGCGCACAAGGAGTTCAGGAATTTCATATCTCGGTCGAATTGTCAACTCGAGATGCTCAGGATCAAAGGGGTGGCGGTGTCTGGAGAGGAACGAGAAGAACTCGCCTCACTTATACCTACCTTGAAACTGCTAGAGCTGCGCGATACGAGGGAGAACCTTGCAGTCTGAGATGAGCTAGTTGGTGCCGGATGTTGTTGGTGCATAGTGTGGTATATCCAGCAAGGAGAGGGATCGTGAATGTGTGGGGAGAGTTGGATTCACCATGATTCCCACCTGAACACACTCTAAAAGCTGCTCGAGCTTGACCTAAAGGGCTATTGTATTAATATCTGACTTTGCGATAAAGTAGGCACATGTGCCTCACCCTCGGATCGAACTACCATTTGTCTAGGGGCTGTTCCCCCCCACGCGCGGTGGTTGTGATGCATGAAATGGGGCACAACGGCACATATTTGCTACGTGTAGGCTGTGGTCCGCTAGTCGCGACTCCATTCCCGCCGCAAGGTAGTGGGAACGAGCAGAACCGTGGCAGTGACTTCAAGCTCCCTGTTCAAGGAATGCTCCTGACTCAGTCGGAAGTTTGAGCGTCTTCAAGTTCTTCCATTCTCCGGATTCAAGTCGTACATGCCGTACTATTACAGCGCTCGTTCAGACTTCTCTCCACCCGGATCAGATCGAGTCCCCAATAGACTGAAGAACACCTGAAGGACTTCCACTGTCCAGCAGTGTGCTGCCGATATCACTCGCATAGCCTAGTACGGCCCAATGTGGGCGCAGTCAACCCCCGAACAAACGAGGCATCAAAAACAGGTCTCATGGCGAACACAAGGCTGCTGCTTGTCCACTGAACGGCACTCCGCCAATGTGGTCCGTGCACTCGATCGATAGGTACAATGTGTCCATGAAACAATCAGGTGATAAATTCATGCCCCAAATCGGTGTCATGTCCCATCACGATCCCCTGCCACGAGGTGGCCTCGAGGCTCTCTTGCGTATGGGCGTCGATATGAGTGCTCTCTCGTCCTGCCCATGCCGAGATACATCGAGCGCCACTGCCAGTGGGTGGCTGAAACCTGTGTTTTGTGAAACTGCTACAACTTACAAGTCTCGGGTTGCCGAGCGTGACATGGAAATTTTTCCTTCCATTGACCCGATCTCATTGTTCTTGGGCTGATCTTATCTATTAGAATGCCCCCGTCGGCTAAGCGCATCAGGCACCGTGCCGGATTTGAAGAACCGGTTCGAACAAAGTTCAACAAACAAGCACGCGCTTTCGTTCTTCCATTGAGGTAGATCCATTATGGACGACATAAGCCACCGCAGGCGTATCACGCCCGCAAGGCACGTTTATGTCCTGACAACAACAATCGAGTCACCGAAACCTTGAGCCGCCAATATAAACCTCACCGTGTCCTCGTGAAGAAGCCTATTACCCCGCGCTGTCGCCACATCACCAACCCTTCATCTCTGCGCTGCGCGCAAAGTTAACTTTTCTCATTGCTTGATATTTTCCTATATCTTTATCACTTTCCCTCATTCCTGCCAACGTTCTGTCTCTGCTCCCTGTTCATCTTAAACTGACTTTTCCTGCTTTACAAAATCTAATGCTTGTCCAGCTCTCGTTGTATCCCACCCTTCCGATTCTCGTGTTGCTTCTTGCATTACCGTCGCAGGTCTACGCACACGGTTATGTCGCGCAGGTGGCTATTGATGGCAAAATATACATCGGAAACGTACCCAACGCCCAACCCACACCAGCCATTGTCCGTCAAATAAATGATGTCTCCCCCGTCAAGGGTGCCTCAAATCCATACCTAAACTGCGGGCAAGCCGCACAGAAAGCCGCGCTCGTTGCCGATGTTAATCCCGGAAGTCAAATGCAGTTTTGGTGGAAAGGTGGTGATGGCAGCGACGTGAGTGTGCCTTTTAATATCATACTCGCACGGAGAGTCCAAATCTGAAACGTCGCCTGCAGTGGCCACACAACATAGGCCCTATCATGTCGTACATGGCGTCGTGCGGGAGTACCACATGTGACCAGTATGATTCCACCAATGCCGAGTGGTTTAAGATTGAAGAAACCGGCCTCGAACCTGGCAACATGACGTGGTACCAACAGAACCTCAGTATGTCTCTTTTAATATGACCATGTCGTTCGGCATGCGCTTACATGTCAATTTCCAGTGAATGGCGGTCCATCAAACATCACGGTTCCATCCACATTGAAAAGTGGCCAATATCTCATTCGCCACGAGATCATCGCGCTGCACCTTGCCAACGAGATGGGTGGCGCCGAGTTTTACCCATCGTGCACTCAGGTGGGACTATCCATATTCATTGCGCTTTCGGACCTGATTACTCAGAGCACTGTTCCTCAGGTCAACATTGGTGGCTCGCAAGTCGGTATTGCTACAGCGAGCGAGGAGGTGACGTTCCCTGGAGGCTACTCGGATAACGATCCAGGCATCTATGATCCCAACATTTTCGATACACCCGTCCAGTACACCTTCCCAGGCCCTCCCGTTGCAGCGTTCATCCCAGGTTCAAACACACCAAGCCCAACCTCCGGCGCAGGACCTCAAAGTAGTACACCAGCGCCGAACTCACCGTCTCCTTCACCGACACCAACCTCCACGGCCGGTTCGTTGACATGCAGTCTCCGTCAACAATCGTTCGCGGTACACAAGAAGAGAAATCTGACTCGCAGCATGGCCGCATGGATCAGATCGATTGGTTCCTGAAACGTGGATGGATGGCATATATGTGTGCTCGGAGATATTTAACGCGTGGTAGCGAGCCGGAAGACATGTTCATACCAATTTAATTGCGGTGGCGACTTGGAGAACCGCTGGGTACGACGAAACTTGTAAGCTGATAGGTAGATATGAGATATAATGAATTACGACCATCTTTCTGTGCACGGAATGCATTCGGTCGGCTAAGACGCCAGTAAATCTTAGCTGGTGTCCGGAAATATTTTACTCATCGTGGCGAAAAGACATACGCGTCATATTTCACTTCCCGGTCACAACCAGGAGTGATGGGGATAAGCTTGAATACACTTGCTGGTATAGTTACCAAGTCGCTGAGCGTAAAACATACACCTAGCAATTGGAGTAAGTGGCCACTGCGGCTCTGAATTGGTCTCATCGCAGCCTGAGATGAGCTGTCTAGTTTGCCGGACGTTGCTGGTGGATAATGTGGTATATCCAACAAGGAGGGAACTATCCCAGCTCATGATATCATGGCAGCGAGCGACTGAGGAAGCGCTCAATGTACACCTACTTAGTATGTACAATATTAATACGAACTAGTTGTACAGCTGTTGGAAGAATCATTGTTTACCATTTATTCGAAAGCTGTGTGTATACTTCTAATTTCTGGCTTAAGATATAACACATTTCAGTTCCTTTGGAATGGCGAGTCATGGCTCCAATATACACGAATCAGTAAGCGAGACGATATAGAGGTAGTGTTGCCGCAAGGCAAGGCTCCCTTGAGGTGAGGTTGAGGTGAGGTGCACCTCGGTTACCAAATATGGGTACGAGGTAGATACTGCCTTGGACCTTGACACACCTCACCTCAAAATAGTACAAGTTACCAGTAAATCCTTGATCGGGGCGAGTAACGTGAATGATAACAGAAATGAATTGTAAGATGAAAAGATCTGGCGCAAGCACATTGTACTTGAAAGGTGGTACTACGGCTCGGGATCTGAGACAATGTACAGGAACACTTGAACTTGGTGGCTGGTAGCGGGTAAGTAGCGATGGCCGTGCTGGTACAGTGTTGCTAGTGGGCGCAATTACATGCAAAGCTGCGAAAAAACATAAACGGCCGGTTTTTACAGACATTCCTGGGCCGGACCTGAGGTATAAAACTCGACAATGAGTGAGTGAGAGGGAACTTAGAAACGCACATAGCGTAGTCCATTTGTACCCTGATCCAGGGCCAGCTGATCACCAATTAGGCCGTGCTCTACTGGCCGGCTAACGATTGGCCGCTGGTGTATGGTCACCTAGGTTAGGGATCGGCTAGTAATAGAATGTACACGTAGAGTAGGGATCAGCCACTGTACCATTGTGCCCTGGCAGTGGGAATGGCCAACACAAAGGTTCCATGAGGTAGGACCTGGCCGACTGGTGCTAATTACCCAGTCCTGCCTGCATCAGGGTTCGGCCCATAGAGAATAGGGATGGGCCGATGTGTAAACCCTCCATGTGTAGGGAGCGGCCGATGCAGGAAATGTTTAGGGGTGGGCATTGGCCACTGAATCGTGTCTCCTACAGCAGGCATGGCCCGATAGATTGAGTGTCAATGGGTAGGGATGGGCCGATGGGTTGAGCCTCAATGTGTAGGAATGGGCCGATGCAATCAGTGTCAATGTGTAGGGATGGGCCTATGCAATCAGTGTCAATGTGTAGGAATGGGCCGATATACCTATTGTCACTAGGTAGGGATGGGCCGATGCAATCAGCGTCAATGTGTAGGAATGGGCCGATGCAATCAGTGTCAATGTGTAGGAATGGGCCGATGCATTGAGGCTCAATGCGTAGGAATGGGCCAATGGGTTGAGCCTCAATGGGTAGGGATGGGCCGATATACCTATTGTCACTAGGAAGGCATGGGCCGATGCAATCAGTGTCAATGTGTAGGAATAGGCCAATGGGTTGAGCCTCAATGGGTAGGGATGGGCCGATATACCGATTGTCACTAGGTACGGATGGGCCGATGCAATCAGCGTCGATGTGTAGGAATGGGCCCATGGGTTGAGCCTCAATGCGTAGGGATGGGCCGATATACCGATTGTCACTAGGTAGGCATGGGCCGATGCAATCAGCGTCGATGTGTAGGAATGGGCCCATGGGTTGAGCCTCAATGCGTAGGAATGGGCCAATGGGTTGAGCCTCAATGCGTAGGGATGGGCCGATATACCTAGTGTCACTAGGTAGGGATGGGCCGATGCAATCAGCGTCGATGTGTAGGAATGGGCCAATGGGTTGAGCCTCAATGCGTAGGGATGGGCCGATACACCTATTGTCACTAGGTAGGGATGGGCCGATGCAATCTGCGTCAATGTGTAGGGATGGGCCGATGCAACCAGTGTCAATGTGTAGGGATGGGCCGATATACCTATTGTCACTAGGTAGGGATGGGCCGATGCAATCAGCGTCGATGTGTAGGAATGGGCCAATGGGTTGAGCCTCAATGCGTAGGAATGGGCCGATGCAATCAGCGTCGATGTGTAGGAATGGGCCAATGGGTTGAGCCTCAATGCGTAGGAATGGGCCAATGGGTTGAGCCTCAATGCGTAGGAATGGGCCAATGGGTTGAGCCTCAATGTGTAGGGATGGGCC
>JBBPTG010000158.1:0-57329 GCA_038093975.1 Chalciporus piperatus
GGTCCTTGCAAACGTACGCATAGAGGCCAAGCAGTAAAAAGTCAACATGGGTCGCGACCACACCGAGGTCGGCCTGGAGGGCCGGATCTTGCCATTGAACCATGATGGATCAAGGTCGACGAGAGATGAGGAGGATGGTACACAAGGAGTCAATGTGGCGGTTTTGCTCACCTGCCTGTGGTCCTGTGCTACTTACATAGTGTCGCTAAGTCGCAGTTCAATTGCAAGTGTTGATGTAATCTCTCGCAACCAAATGGAGGGGGCACATACAGACTACAGTTCGTCCAAAGGTGGAATAAGATCTGAAGATCTGAATACCCCAGGCATTGGTCGAGCAGTGTTGTAACGTATAAAATGTTTTTGACGGATGCTTTTGCGCGAGCGCTGACTGGTACCAAAAGAAGGAAATCACCTGATACCATACAGTAAAATCAGATGCACCTTGTCCTTGTCCCGTATGGCGCAGTGAAACCAGTCAGCCTATGTCGTAGTGAATTATCACGCTCATGGCATGCTCAATAAATTTACATACGAGGTTTCGAACTGGTTCCCGCGATATTGATATCTGAGACGAGCCTGAGACGAGCCTGAGAATTAGATTAACGGTTACGTTGAGGGTGCGTCGTCCCTAGCATCCGCCAGCGAAGGAGAGGAAGCTACCTTGGGTATGTCGCTCGCTCAACCCCCGCTCTGTGCAGTGTGCAGACCGCTGAACCCTCTCTCGGTGCAACAGCCAACTCTCGAGCTCTCGTACGGCATATCCTCATACCTTGAGGTAACGAAGGGCGGCACGAAAGCCAGGAGATGATATGAGCCGCATAGCACAGCCACATCAGCGTACAGTCAAAGGAGGTCTAAGGGTGGGTCGAGCAGTGATACGGTCGCGTCGTGAGCGGTCTCAAAGACTGCGAAGGGGAAGTGAACACATGGAATGAAGTTGGTGGATGAGTTGAGCGAGCCCGCTGCGATGTCACAGTGCGGATGCAGGGAAGCTACGAGCGATGTTGGGAGCGCAAGAGGGAGATGAACGAAACGGTCAAAGATGACGGCGGATGCGCGCTGGGCATCTGTGTCCATAGCATGCTCGGTGACTTAACGACCTGATGTTTCCTTACGACTTTGTGGTTGACCAGTTGTTGACCAGTACTGTGGGCGAGATCATGAGTTGTGAGAGACCTACAAATTAGATCAATGTCGAACCCTTAGCCTCGGGCCTCAGGCCTCAGCGCTCAATAGGTTCAAAATTCGAAAGCCCAAAGGAAGAAGCTTGCAGAATGCGCTCGTGGATTTCAATAGGCTGTTGTTACAACATGTGTGCACCCTTAGAGTCTTGATATAGTGGTGCAATCTCTCCTTCATTTCGTTCACGATGGCCACTCATTCGTAAATGTTGATCGGCGAGAACTCGAAATAGGCTTCCCTGAAGGCGTTCGGGTTGTCTGAATACAAGGTAGATCAGCGCCGGCGAGACTTACTGTTCACGTAGTCTGAAGTTGCAGGCCGAAAAGGAGTCAAGTGATTAGTCGAAAAGAACGCGACGCGTTACGCACCGAACGCAAGTCGACGGACACCCGGAAGCAGTGTGAACGGAGGATCCGAGCTACCAGCCCAATAGAAAGTCAGGTTGATGATTATGTTGATGGCATCGAAGTGGGTTGCCAGGTTTTGGGGAATAGGCAGTGGTAACTTGAAAATTTTCTGAGTTCAGATCGACCCCTGTCTTCAGGAAGGACTCTTCATTGCAAATTGCACCAAGTTGGTGAATCCAAGGACACGAGTCGCTGATAGGTCCGTCATGATCGCAAAGCCGGCCTTCGACTCGTGCCTTTGCTTCGGAAACTTTCGGAAATCCTCGTCGAAGCGCCCCGTTTCTGGCCTTCGAAGTTCGGGGTCGCCATTCCAGAAATATATGGAGGATTTGGATGCAGCTTGGATAGTTTCAGGGTGGATTCTCTATGAGAGTGTACGATCACACGAACATCTTGACGTCAAGGATAGTCTACTTACCATTATTAGCACAGGTTCGCTATTTTATGGATTCACTGGGCTAAAATCAGAACAACAGTCACAGGTAGGAAGCAGTCGTTCCTGCTCTTACGTTGCTCAGTGCAAGAATCATAACGAGGGAAAACTTGGAAAAACTCTGACAAGGTTGCGTTGGAAGAGAGTGCTTGACTGGTCAACTGTTTTCCGGTGAGCTCAAGATGAAACCTACTGTAAACCTGCGCCTGTGTGAGAGTTGCGGCACTGCCTGGGTGCTAAGAATAGCCATCGGCCTGAAATTTGCCACATGTCCGAATGTTCTGAACTTTGGTGGCCGCTGGAATCTGCGGGCCGTTGCTTTGCACGAGAGATCCTCCTGGTGTCTTGTTTGTCCCTCAGCATTTTGGTGCAACTTTCCGAGTCGCTCTTTGATCCATCCCTTCCCTTCGGAAGCATACTCTCTTTCACTGACCACATCCCAAGATGCGCCATGTGCTACCGTGGCTGGCCACGTCCAGCATACTCCTCGCTCAGAATATGGCGAGAGCTCAGAAAGCCGGCTCAATCGTCGAAGTAGGCAACACCCTCGTCAGTGCAATGATGGTATGTCACTTCCAGAGGAGAACCACGTTCTGTGACTCTGACTGTTCATCACTGTTCGTAGATGTTCCTCGGCAACGATGAGAAAGTATACATCCTAGACAAGTCAGAGGGTAACGCTGCCCAGATCGATGGCCACCCAGCATGGGCATCCGTATGGTGAGCTTCTATCCCGCTGCTTGCATCAAGCTCTGTTGGCTCATCCGTCACACCAAAATCAGGGACATCAACACCCGTCAGGCAACTCCAATGAGCGTGCTCACGAACACGTTTTGTTCGTCGGGCATGCACCTCCCCAACGGCTCATATGCCACATTTGGTGGTAATTCCGCTGTGGGAGTTGGTGAGGCTCTTTGTTCCGTGACCCCGATATGGCAACTCATCCTTCGTTCATTGAAGGTGGCGCTTCTCCCAATCCATCCGTCGACAGCGCTTATGGCGACTACGATGGGAGGAAATCCATCCGGATTCTGAACCCGTGCACTAGAGCGGACGACATGACCTCCCCAGCGTGCCAATGGTACGATGACCCAGCTGTGCTCTCCATGCAAGAGATGCGCTGGTACTCCGCGGCAGAAGCCCTCGGTGATGGTACCATCGTCCTCATCGGTGGTTTCACTAGTGGTGGTTACGTCAACAGGAACATGCCCAATACCGATCCCGCCTACGAAGGTGCTGGTGCGACACCCACGTATGAGTTCTTCCCGAGCCGCGGACCTGCTGCTGTGATGCAGTTCATGATCAGCACGTCTGGTCTTAACACGTATGCACACACGTATCTCATGCCATCGGGTAAAATGCTTGTTCAGGCCAATCTATCAACAAGTAAGTCGGCGAGAAGCCGTGTGAATGGGATACTGACTATCTACCTCTGTTAGTTCTCTGGGATCCGGTCCAGAACATTGAGACCCCCCTCCCCGATATGCCGAATGGCGTTGCTCGTGTCTATCCAGCGTCTGGTGGCGTGGCTATGTTGCCTCTGACCCCTGCCAACAACTGGACTCCCACTATTCTCTTCTGCGGTGGTTCAGACATGCCCGCCGATTACTACGGCAACTACTCCTGGCCCTTCTACGACACCTGGACATACCCAGCTTCGAAAGACTGCCAGCGTCTCACTCCCGAACCTCAGGACGGATCTTCCCCGGTATATGTCCAGGATGACAACATGCTCGAGGGTCGTACGATGGGCCAGTTCATCACGCTTCCGGACGAGACGATGCTGGTGATCAATGGTGGTTTGAACGGAACGGCTGGATATGCCAACCAGACGCTGTACACTCTTTCGCTCGACAAGATGCCCAACTTCCAATCGCTTGCTTCTGGCCCCGTCGGGACCCCGGCGATCTACAACCCAAAGGCACCCAAGGGTTCACGTTGGTCTAACGCTGGGCTTGGAACGTCGAATATCGCTCGGTTGTATCACTCGAGTGCCATGCTGCTCCCTGATGGATCGGTGTTGATTGCTGGTTCGAATCCAAATGTTGATGTTCAGCTCCACGTGCCATTCCCAACGACGTACACTGCCGAGATCTTCTACCCACCCTACTTTTCTTCTAGCGTGCGTCCGCAGGTCACGGGCATCCCCAGCACGCTCAGTTACGGCGGTAACTACTTCAACCTGACGGTCTCCTCGACTTCGTACACTGGTTTGACGGCCAACGAGGCTGCTGCGAGCACCACGGTGGTGCTCTCTCGCGGAGGATTCACGACACATGCGATGAACATGGGTCAACGGCACCTGCAGCTGAACAACACTTACACGGTCAACAGCGACGGGTCATACGTGTTGCATGTTTCGCAGGTGCCTCCTAACGCCAACTTGTTGACGCCCGGACCTGCGCTTATGTTCGTGGTCGTGAATGGGATTCCGGGGAACGGGACGACTGTGATTGTCGGAACGGGGAATGTGGAGCAGCAACCAACAACACCAGCCAGTGTTCTCCCTCTGGTTGTCAATTCTACCTCTTCTACCTTGCCGCCGACGCCCAATACCAAATCGGGTGCTGTGTCGAATTTCAAGCGAGGCGATACTATCGTCAGTTTGTTCGTGGTTTCAGCTGGTCTCATCGGCGTTCTTTGTACGTTCATCTTTCATTGATGAGGTTTGCTCGGTGACCTAGATCTGCCGAACAGTCTAACCAATAGACCATGCTGGAGGTGATGTTTCGTCGATTGGACTCTTGTTTGTAAAGCGTATTATATTACAATGTTTCCGTAGCATACTTACTGACAATGGACACTGGGTTACTGTTGATGTAATAATGTTATGTAAAGGTCAGATACCACCTGCATAGTGCGAGCCGGGGGCAAACTTGGAGGCTGTTTCTTCACTCGGGTCTTCCGAGAGTAGATTGGCACGCACTCTGCATATAGGATGATCGTGGCTTACTCTTGCGCGCTATGAGGGGGGTGCATATGGATACAAGGTCATCCAGACCGCACTAACACTTTTTTAGTGAGGTACCTTTTTTTACACTGCTTTTCTGATCCGTGCCGGAGTTTGAAAACACATCATAATGAAAACCAAAAACCGGTAGCGTCGTGCCTCGATATGGTGCCTTATAATATCAGAACGGAACAAGACTAGGTCAGGTCAGGACAGGACAGGTACTACTAGTAACCATATCGACTGTCATCTCGTATATGAGGTCTGCCGTGGGCGGCTAAGGTACTCGAACATGATTTTCAGGCGACGCTGGACCTGTGTCTGATATGGATTTAGTCGGTGATGCCCAACACTCCAACAGTGCTCACTGAATCGGGCACGTACTAGCATGGCATTTTACTTTTCAGGTCGACAGGTTCGCGCCTTGTTCGCGCCCATACTCGCTTCGAGGGTCCTTTGCATGGGCTCGGCAAAGTTGTGACTCAAGTATTTAAACCATTCCGCCTTGATTCCACCGCATCACCTCAGGCATGCGTATATTCCCTGCATTGCTGTTCCTAGCTGTTGGGGTTGCTGCCGAGTTCGTCGATGGCGGCAGCTTCGGACGGTCGACCATCGGTCCTTACAACAACTGCTCCGGCGAACTGGTTTCGCGTCCTAAGGACCTCGCCATCGATACCCTGCCTAACATCAACCCAAATGATACGGTTGGATGGGAGCGGTGGGAGCTAACCATGTATCAACCAGGTCTCTTCCTGTCCCTACGTTGGATTCAGGGCAATCCAACCTCTCTCACATCTGTTCCAGCTAACGGCACGTTTGACCTGGTAGCCAAGTTTTCCAATGGGACACTCTACAGAACATATACCTCGGGTCATAAATTGACGTTCGCTTACGAGTTGGGTTATTCCATCTCCATTGCCGGTAACACCCTCTCCTGGGATGATACTCAGAGCTGGTTCAACACTACGTTGAACGTGAACGGCCTTGCCGCGACGTTTGGCAGCCAGTCGTAAGTTTATCAAGGCTACCTGTTGTTCGAATACTTCCATATGTCTGTTTAGCATCATGCTCGACAAGTTTTCGCCATACGCAGGTTGGGTCATCGGCCAGGTGACAGAAGACCTTTTCTCAGGAATTCCAATAACCCGCGGACGGAGGTAAATAATAACGTACTTCTCCGTGATTTTCCATCGATTTGACTTCTCTGGCAGCTATGATGGGTCCATCGTGTTCCCGTGGGGTCAATCAGTTTCGCTGGACGCCGAGTCGATTTTGAATCATATGTTCTCAACCAAGCCACTCCAAACGCTCGCCACCAACTACGCTTTCCGTGTTTTCCGGTCGACTGGTACGGATTTTGGCGACACATTCATCCACGAAAGCTCGCGTGCTCCAAACGGCAGTCGTGCGTACGATCCTTCTTTGTGGGGTGCATGCTTAGATTGTGGCCCATAGAGTATAATGCCTTTTTCCTTGGACGTGCCGAGATGCGAGGCTCCTCTTTCGAGCCTTACACTTTCTACGCAGGGACCAACAGCGACATTTTGTCTTTCCACCGGATCAATCCTGTGGCTGCCCAGGCCCAACTCCGCGGCTGTGCCCGAACAAATTTTGTCCCTTTCTCATGGAATTACACCATCAATGAACCGCCTCTCGCCGAAGACTTCGACAGCGTGGGTGGAAAGACGACCTACCACCTTGCAACAGCCGTCGCCTTTGAACCTTTCGGAAGCACCGTTCACAAGCAACACGCGATGGGTCTCGTTCAGATATACGAGGCAGCCGGAGCGGCGATACTACAGCACACTCCAGATGCGGGCGGCGAGCAGCCACCGAATCCGTACACACAATCATCATGACGTACGTTGACTTCCCTGTTCAATTGGTCCGTGATGGATGATAGCTCCGTTTAATTTCATCAGCGCGATTGCGTGAGATTTGATAGTATCATTGATGCTATGATCGGTGTTCTTTCACATAGACTTCATCACGTGATTCACATCCCTAGTCAAAGCCAGAAGACGACGTGCAACGGTCGAGCGACACAAACAGATATAAGACCGTCGGCCGATATACGCAACGGCTAGGGCTCAGCGGGGCAAGTCTAATGCGGCCCGTCAACCCTTTCATCACTTGACCCGAGTCACGCAATCCAACACTCAATCAACGTCATAGATGTTTACCATTCGTAGATGTGCCTCGACTCGCAAGTATCTTTGAGCGCAGTGATAACAACAAATTGGCGCGAATGGCAAATATGAGGTCATATTTCCTCCTGATGGCATGCTCGCGGTACCTCTCCATATGACCGGTTTTCTGGGGGTCAGTCCCAGACGTATAAAAGGTCTGTGTTAGGACGACTGATACTGATATCGTTCACAGAGCCGTTCCCTCCATCGCACAATGGCCCCTTCCGTTGCTGAACTCGGCTCCCAAGTCAACGAAACCACCGAAAAGGTGGAGCAGCTCAAGCTAAACGCCGCCAGGACACACGACGTGAGGACTGTATCAACCTGGGTGGAACATCGAAGCTGACTTTCCTTGCAACACAGCAAGGCCCCTCTTACCCCTTCTACCTCCCGTACTATGACGAGGGCGAGAAATGGCCTCCCACTGAAGTCTACGGTTCGTGCAGCAGCATATCCATATTCCATCGACGTCTAAGTTGTCACGACAGAACATGTCGATCCTGGTCTGAGAGCTGACCCTGCAAAGCCTCACTTGCTTACTCCCAATGTCACGCTCGAACACCTAAGCCCTTATCTCGGGACTGAGATCAGTGGTGTCCAGATTTCGCAGCTCAGCGAGGAGGGACTCGATGAGCTCGCGCTCTATGCTGCCGAGCGCAAGGTACTTATCTTTAGGGATCAGGACTTCAAGGACCTCGGCCCGGACCGTCAGATCGAGTTGATAAAGTAAGGTGTCGAGAGTCCATAGATCGAATCATGTTTCTTACCAAGATGCAGGCGTTATGGGCGTATTCACAGACACCCTACGTCTGGGAACGTATCTGGTTATCCCGAATTCCACGTCGGTGAGTCTCATGTTCTTGTACACCCCTGGATGAAGCTGATGATGAAACCAGTGTACCGCGATGCTCAGCATGACAGGTTGAAGCAAGTCCTTCCCGACCACCGCATCAACCAGACTCAGTGGCACTCTGACGTCGTGGGTACCATTTCGTCTTTCTGATCCATCACACGCGCCAGAATCGCTCACTCTGCCCATAGTCTTACGAGAAGCAGCCTGCAGGAACGACCTTCTTCTTCGTCCTTGACAAGGTAATGTATTACGATGTTCATTCACGGTGCACGCGGACTCGGACTCACTCAGTTTCTTTCTAGCCCTCCGTCGGTGGCGACACCCTCTTCGCCTCTCAAGTCGAGGCCTTCAAGCGCTTCTCCCCCGAATTCCAAAAGCGTCTCGAAGGTCTCCGTGCTGTCCACAGTGCCCACGAACAAGCCGACGCTTCTCGTCGTCGCGGTGGTATTGTTCGCCGGGAGCCCATCGAGACCGAGGTTCGTACACATTCTTCCCAAGGCCTTTTACCTCGAAAATCACACGCTCAACGAGAACTTTTCACTACCCCCCACAGCACCCCCTCGTCCGTCGTCACCCAGTGACGGGAGAGAAAGCCCTCTATGTTAACCCCGGTTTCACTCGCCGTATCGTTGGTTTCAAGACCGAGGAATCCGAGTACCTCCTCAAGTTCCTCTACGACCATATCAGCAAGGGCGCTGACTTCCAGATTCGCGCGCGCTACAAGCCTGGCACTGTCGTCGTTTGGGTAAGTGTTTGATACCTTGATTGGAAGGAGGAAAATTCTGATGCTATGGTCCGTACAGGACAACCGTGTTACCGTCCATTCCGCCACGGGCGATTTCGAGGGGGCAGAAAGGAGGCATGCTGTGCGCCTTACTCCGCAGGCTGAGGTCCCGATACCTGCCTGGTGATGAGACGAGCCTCGGGGTGTAGATTGTTTGATTCTTGTGGTTGTCTTATCAGTAAAGTATCGTTTCTTGAATCTCGACCGGATTCCGTGCAAAGAAATGTTACCATTTGTAAACGGATGACACCAACAGAAGCTTGAAGAAACTAGAAATTGCAAGAGATGAGGACAGCAGAGGCATGCTATACAGTGGGCGGGTGATCAACCACATAATATGGATGGAGGTTCATACGTCCAATTTCTTTGTCATCTAGGGGAGTGCGTAATATGGAGCAACAGGAAGCAACACCGTCAAGGGCGAAAGCAACGCGGTCAAAGGCAGGTTTGAAGGTGTACAAGGTCAACGTAACCACGAGGAGGTATAGAATGTACTGACCAAACGCGGTAGGTCAATGTCTCGAAGCACGATTAGGAGAAGAAACGTCCTTCGTGCAATTCCTCTTTCACCTCGCGCCATTCCAAGTATTCACCAAACACGCCGGGCTGTTCGTCAATATCCACGTTTCCCAGTGCGGGGTAAGTGTGGTTGGTATTGATCCCGATCGTGCCCGAACCGGTTCCAAACAGGTAGGTGTCATGATGATGTCTGAGCCGCGGCGAAGGGGGAGTGATCCCGAACGGCGAGTCTCGATTGTCCGGCGTTTTTGGAAACCCAATCGAGTTCGATCGTGTGATGACAGGGGACGTCGAGGAGGAAGTTGATGGTGTCCTGTGGAGACGTGTCAGAATGCGTAGGTAGTGGTGCGGTTCGAAATCAATCTATGGGTGAATGCTTACCTGGATGACCTCACGTTCGCACTGCTGCTCTCGACTCCACCCCCACTCGACCCACGCCGTACCCCAGGTTGTGTCATAGTCTCAGGGATCCCAGAGAATTGCATGATCGTGGAGTCGATGTCCATTTCCAATAAACTCCTTTTCCGAGTTGCGGAAGGGGCTGCTGTATTGCTCGTGGTGTTTCGTCTGTTCCGGGAGATGTCAGTCTCAGTGTTGGAGGACTGATGCAAGTGCGGGGTAGAGAAGCTCGTCTTGAGAGTGTGTCGTGTAGTTTCGGATTGCGCAACGGTGGAGGAAGGCGATCCACTGGAAGATGCACGAGGGTCTATAAACAGCTGTGAGTCTGACTTGAACTTTGGCTTGTTTGGGCCACGAATACGTGCTCCAGATGTGTAGTGACAAGCGAGGCCCCTAATGCGACATCTCTGGCAAGTAGGATGGTCGCCGCTGCACTGAAACCGGAGTGCGATCATTGTGAGCGGACGGAAAGTGTAACCAGGAGAGAACGAGAACTCGCGCACCTTTGCTTTCCTTGTCCTACATTTTTCGCAAGCCTGTGCTGTTCTGACGCGTCTGTGCTCTGGATTCCTATAGAAAATGTCCGTGGTGGGGTCGAGGGTACCCGGGAGAGCACATCGGGGGAGACCCTTCCCTGGAGGGGTGTCCGAGACTTTAATGGCAGGTTGGGCAATCTGGGGAAGCGGAAGTTGGTAGGTGGGAACGGGTGGGGAGTGAAATACGTTCTGGAGTGGGGGATGGGAAGGAGGAGAAGAGGGGTAGTGAGGACACGAAGGTGTTGGGGTCGGATACATAGCCCCTAACACGCTTGGCTCTACATAGGCAGGCTGCGAGTGAGCGAGGCCCTCTGTGAGCGGCGTGTGCTTTGGACAATCAAGGGCGTAGGGAGGGGGAGATTCCACGAGAGAGAACCACAAGGGGTCGTCAGATTCTGGCGATGGCACACCGAAAGGGCCGTCGTCGTCTGAGAGGCTCGCAGCGAGCGAATAGGTTCTCAAGAGCGGGGCGTACTTTCTCCCGTGGTTGTCTTGATGTTCTGGCATACTCGGAGAGAGGGTTCAAGCCAGCCATGACCAAGTGGCTGTTGATATCGTTCGTTGGGTCAATTCGACGATATGTCGCACCGCCGATCGGTTTAGACAAATAGCTGCGGAAAAACCAAATAGGTTTCAATTCGATCACGGAGCTATTCAGTGGTCGAGGAAGGGATAAGAGAATTGCGAATAGCGGTTGCATTCAATTTACGTGGACATGAAAGCGTAAACTTCAAGTGTCCGCTCAGTAGACTTGGTACCAGAATGTCAGTCGACACAAGGATTGCGACAAACTCACCAACTAACCAGATCTCAACTGCAGGCCACCGAAAGGCGCAACGAAGAAGAAGCCACCAACAGATGGCGCCGCAACGCATACCCCAGTCAGTCACGCGCTCGCAGTCAACGCCGACGTTGTCTAACCTTGGTCTAACCCACATCCCAGACGCTGGCCGAACAACTCTCCTTCCTCCACTACCCACGTCCGTTCAAGAACACCGCGTACACAAAGAATGCAAACCGCCGTACCAAGAACCTCAAGACCGTGCTCGGTCAAGAACGTGAACGCGAGCGCGCGGACCGTGAGCGCAGGCGGATCGAGCGTGAAGAGCGGGATATGGCCATGGACGTCGATGGAGCGCAACAAGCGGGACCAGGAGAACTAGACGAGGATGTGCCAACGTGTAAGCCCACCCTTCTCTGGGTATCATGGCCGCTCATACGTCTGTGTGTGGTGCTGCAGACATATCTATAGAGGCACCTCCTTCGCTGTTGCCTCCTCGCCACTACTGTGATATCACAGGCCTCGAGGTCTGTATCTCCGCTTCCCGTCCAACTGCATGCTCATACAGCAAGAACAGGCACCTTACACAGACCCTCGCACAGGCCTCAGGTATCACGACAAGGGCGTTTACGATCTCATCAAAAATCTCGTATGTCCCTCCTGCCCTCTTTTGCCACACACCCTAACCACACTCCTCGCAGAGTCCGGGTGTTGCCAAAGATTATCTCTCCGCTAGAGGAGTGAACCCGATCGTCAGATAACGCCCCAAAGCCCCGTACTTGGATCCAGGGCTCATTTGAATAGGCCCCTCTACCCTGCTGACTCAGCAAGGGCCACGACATCATCGCACAGTTGTGCAGTATGCTATTACAGAACAAAACAACAACTTGACTTCCAATGTTCATATGAGTATGTACGAGAACGTTGTAAGCTAAGCGTCTTTGCAAATGGCAGTGTCCGAATTCCATTTCCGATCATAGGCTATTGGCTAGGCTGTTCAAATACGAAACGGAACCGAGACAGGGTCGAGGTCAGCGAGCGAGTCTCGCCCGTATCAGACAAACGCACCGAGAACGCTGATGAGAGCAGCTGAAACCGCGAACAAACTGGCGAGAGCATCGCCTCGCTTGAAATTCGACACAGCACCCGATTTGGTATTCGGTGTCGGCGAGGTAGAAGAGGTAGAATTGACAACCACAGGGAGAACACTGGCTGCTGCTGTTGGTTGCTGCTCCACATTCCCCGTTCCGACAATGACTGTCGTCCCGTTGCCCGGAATCCCATTCACGACCACGAACATAAGCGCAGGTCCGGGCGTCAACAAGTTGGCGTTAGGAGGCACCTGCGAAACATGCAGCACGTATGACCCATCGCTGTTGACCGTGTAAGTGTTGTTCAGCTGCAGGTGCCGTTGACCCATGTTCATCGCATGTGTCGTGAATCCTCCGCGAGAGAGCACCACCGTGGTGCTCGCAGCAGCCTCGTTGGCCGTCAAACCAGTGTACGAAGTCGAGGAGACCGTCAGGTTGAAGTAGTTACCGCCGTAACTGAGCGTGCTGGGGATGCCCGTAACCTGCGGACGCACGCTCGAAGAAAAGTAGGGTGGGTAGAAGATCTCGGCAGTGTACGTCGTTGGGAATGGCACGTGGAGCTGAACATCAACATTTGGGTTCGAACCAGCAATCAACACCGATCCATCAGGGAGCAGCATGGCACTCGAGTGATACAACCGAGCGATATTCGACGTTCCAAGCCCAGCGTTAGACCAACGTGAACCCTTGGGTGCCTTTGGGTTGTAGATCGCTGGGGTCCCGACGGGGCCAGAAGCAAGCGATTGGAAGTTGGGCATCTTGTCGAGCGAAAGAGTGTACAGCGTCTGGTTGGCATATCCAGCCGTTCCGTTCAAACCACCATTGATCACCAGCATCGTCTCGTCCGGAAGCGTGATGAACTGGCCCATCGTACGACCCTCGAGCATGTTGTCATCCTGGACATATACCGGGGAAGATCCGTCCTGAGGTTCGGGAGTGAGACGCTGGCAGTCTTTCGAAGCTGGGTATGTCCAGGTGTCGTAGAAGGGCCAGGAGTAGTTGCCGTAGTAATCGGCGGGCATGTCTGAACCACCGCAGAAGAGGATAGTGGGAGTCCAGTTGTTGGCAGGGGTCAGAGGCAACATGGCCACACCACCAGACGCTGGATAGACACGAGCAACGCCATTCGGCATATCGGGGAGGGGGGTCTCAATGTTCTGGACCGGATCCCAGAGAACTAACAGAGGTAGATAGTCAGTATCCCATTCACACGTCTTCTCGCCGACTTACTTGTTGATAGATTGGCCTGAACAAGCATTTTACCCGATGGCATGAGATACGTGTGTGCATACGTGTTAAGACCAGATGTGCTGATCATGAACTGCATCACAGCAGCAGGTCCGCGGCTTGGGAAGAACTCGTACGTGGGTGTCGCAGCACCACCTTCATAGGCGGGATCGGTATTAGGCATGTTCCTGTTGATGTAACCTCCACTAGTGTAGCCACCGATGAGGACGATGGTACCATCACCGAGGGCTTCTGCCGCGGAGTACCAGCGCATCTCTTGCATGGAGAGCACAGCTGGGTCATCGTACCATTGGCACGCTGGGGAGGTCATGTCGTCCGCGCTAGTGCACGGGTTCAGAATCCGGATGGATTTCCTCCCATCGTAGTCGCCATAAGCGCTGTCGACGGATGGATTGGGAGAAGCGCCACCTTCAATGAACGAAGGATGAGTTGCCATATCGGGGTCACGGAACAAAGAGCCTCACCAACTCCCACAGCGGAATTACCACCAAATGTGGCATATGAGCCGTTGGGGAGGTGCATGCCCGACGAACAAAACGTGTTCGTATGGATGCTCATCGCAGTTGCTTGTCGGGTGTTGATGTCCCTGATTTTGTGGGGGGGAGGTTGAACCAACGGCGAATTTGAAGGCAGAGGCAGGATGAAAACTCACCATACGGATCCCCATGCTGGGTGACCATCGATCTGGGCAGCATTACCCTCTGATTTGTCGAGGATGTACACTTTTTCATCGTTGCCGAGGAACATCTGTGAACCTCAGAGTCCTGCACCATGTTCACCAAATAGTGACGTACCATCATTCCACTAACAAGGGTGTTGCCGACGGCGACGATTGAGCCGGCTTTCTGAGCTCCTGCCATGTTCCGGGAGAGGATCCAGCTGGAAGTGGCCAGCCATGGCAGTACTTGACGCATCTAGGGTATGGTCAATGACGGAACGAACGATTACTTTTGTGTAGAAGAGGATGACCAAAGAGTGAAAAGAGACCTAGGCCCTGGGGAAAGTGAGGGAGGGAGAAGGAAACAACCAGTAAGGAGAAAAGATACGGGTCGGATCACTGCCCACTAAAAGGTTATAAGAAACCGCCACGCGGGCAGCCTCGACCGGCCGGGGACACCCATATGTGGTTGGTACGACGACTAGTAATAATTGCGCTAGGTAAGTACATTAGCACAAGGGCACATGTCAGGTCGCACGCAGGCTCAAAGATCCCGAGCCAAGCCAGGTCACCAGCTACCGGCCGCCCGTGTCACAAACAATCCGGGCAAAAACCAAGCGGAAATTGCTCACCGGAGAAGGATCGAACCAGCTTCGACAGACATATCAAGTTTTTGACAGATTTCCTCATGCTGCGGCTCCGCGGCATGCACTGAACATGTGAAACATGAACCCACCATCGTTGACACCGGACTTTGGGGGAAATGGCCTTATAACTCTCAGGAACGATCCCTTGACTTGAGGTCCGTGGCGTGCGTGGTGCCTGCTATATTTCTTGAACTTCAAGTCTTCAGCTTCAGTTGTGGACAGCCTGAGGTGGCAAAGTCATGCAGCAAATTGCGGCAGCCGGAGCCATCTGAGCCTCTTACGTACGGTGTTTGCCCCTCATGACTCTGACGGGCCTCCTGTACCGGAGGTATATATCACCTCCTGTCTTGCCAAGCCCAGACTTCCATTCAATACCTTCACGCTGACTGGGCGCTACAACGTGAACGAAAGTAAGTACATCGGCGGCGACAAGTCAATGAGGTGCCAGTACTCATAAAGCAGATACGTACTTTACCGGCATGCGAGACTCTATCCAACCATTTTGGTCTCTCCCAGAAGCTTCCATTCAATTTGAAGTTCCAAAAGATTCGGGTGTCTGCCCGACCTGCCCGAACCTTTCCTAGTTGAACGCGCGCGCGCGGCTGTTTGAGACTAGAGCGACTCGGACTGGGAAACAAGTAAACCACTGAGTATATTGGACGTGAAGATTACAAGGTATATACGAGGCGATCGACCAGCCAATTATATGAGGGAGTAGTGCGGCTAGGTAACCCTAACAAGGAATCATACTACTACTAGATCACCATCGTAACCATAACTTAGATAAATATGAACGAATGTGGCCGAAGGAATTCGAAAGCATCAGTGGTCAGAACCAGCAAATTTCCAACCACCAGTCAAACCCATGACGTTGTCCGGATCCACCTCTGATTTGACCTGCTGCAATTTCCAGACGTTTTGCCCGTACATGTTCTCTAGTGGGGTACCGAAGATAGCATAGTTGGGGTACATAGGGCCGTACTTGATGCTCTGGCCAGCTTCGATGGCAAGTTGTTGGAGGTAGTTGGCGGACGTCCTTGCAGCATTGAACACGAACTGATCCTCAGCTGGCGATGTCCATGCGAAATAGATGTTCAACGGCTGATAGAGTTGATCACGTGATGGAGGGAATGGCGAGGGGGAAGTGTTCTGCTGCAAAGCAGATGGGAGGAAGGTTTCCACATCGTAGGAGATGAGGACGGAGGATGCGATATTTTCGGCCCAGTACTGAATAGTGTCATCGTGAGGTTGATATTGCAACAAGGGAATGGCTACACGACTCACGATAGACTCATTCAGGATCGAGTTGAGTAATGAAGTTGAGTAGTTCAACACACTGACTGTGTTGAAGATAACCCTGATGCAGCGTTCGATATCACGGGAAAACCGCACAAAAGTGGATAACCCACCGTTGTCCTGTGCTCGAAGGGATAGCTTGGATCAGGGACAAGAACGAGCGGGTGGATGTATCATCGGCGAGGTAAGGAATGGCCATAAACTCGTCAAAGATTCCAGACGGTGGGGCGGGACCATCGTAAAAGAATTCCGCAATAATGGAAGGCTACACGTGTGCGGATGAGCTTTCTGAGTTTCATTGAATGAAGCAAACTCACGAATCCTTGGTAGAAGTTATAAGTCACGATGATCGACGCCTTGGGGTCAGTGTTGTTTGCGGTAAAGTCGGCAGTGGCTTGGTTAACCAAGTCAAAGGAGGTTGAGATGTAAAAGCGATAGCCTCCCTGTTCCAAATTCGGTCAGAAAGAGAGAGCGGATCCCTGAGGTCGAACCCGGCATACCCAGACCTGCCCTTGCGGGAATGTCTTCAGAGTGAAACTGGTCACAATTCCCTGAGAAACCATGAGGGAAAGCATCGACGCAAAGCTCTGTTAACGCACATAGTTGTTGAATCCTCCCTATGAAGAGACTGGTGAGGCGACCTTCACACCTCTCGAAATTTATTCACATACCTTGAGGGCGAAGAAAAGATCAGGACTGGAGGCTTCCGCAACAGTGGCAACAGTCCCGTTAGGCATGACCAGTTCATATGCCAGCATAGTGTCGACTGTCAGACCGTACTGGTTTGACAACCATGAGTATCCTGCCAACAATGTGAACTCAGGATCCTCGGAACATTTAAGTTCCAACTTTACCTCCTCCGAGCGCCAAACCCGCAACACCGACACCGGTAGCCCTTGCTCCGACAACATTCACTCCATACTGCTCAAGGGCCGAGTAGACATCATCCCAAAAAAGACCTGCACCAAAGGTGGCTGTTTGGGTGGTGGAGTTGTACGCGATTTGGTTGAATTGAGACATTGCGATCTGCACTCCTGTAGTCGAGGAGAATCCAGGGTTCGAGGTATGACCACCTCCTTTGACCTATTTTGATTCATTACATACTCCTTGATGTTGCGAAGATCAAATAATACACACCGCAAAAGGTGTCCGTGTTTTGTCAAGAATGCGAAGCTAGAAATATGATGGTTAGAGAGTGAATGCCCATTAATTCGATAAATGTTGTTCACCGCGATACCGATATCCTCTGCAGTCCCAGGTTCGAACGAACAAGTCGCATTTTGGGTACTTGAGCTTCCCCAGTGGCTTATATCACTGGCATACTGAGATGAACCTGTTTGAAATAGACCCTGGAGAGTGAGCTTGAAGCAAGGAATATGTAGACAAGCGAACCATTGTAGTAGACCGCTGACGCTGAGGATACACTGCTTGCGATCTGTTTACACGGTCCCAGGTAACCGCCGGCGGAAACACCATGATTTTCTTGAAGAGTTGAATCCCGAATATTAAGAGCGAGCGTAGTGCTGAGTACACTCGCAATGGCTACGATAGAGAGGAGGGCTTGATGCACCATGGTCTTCCTGGACGCGAGATTGCTCAAAGAAAATATACAAAAGAGAGGATGCCGATCGTCCGACCAGCTATAATTGCTTTAGTCAGACGCATCTGAAGACCCATGTTATATACCATCGTTGGATTCATCGACGGATGAACTATACCTCTTTGATGAAATTGTGAAACATGATCCACGACAACCTCGACCTTGATTCCATCAATCAGGGAACGAGATGATGACAGATCTGACAAAAGATCCCGAGGAATTAGGTGTGCACCCATATCCAGCAGCTAGGTATCCCGCCCTGCGCGATCAGCATCCTCGGACTTTTCAAACTGACGTTTCAAGTTTCCACTGCTCGACAACATCGAAGTCGAATAACCTAAACCGTTCGTCAGTTGACCGCCCCCTGAGGCGCTGTCAGAGTTGATCATATGTACTCTTGGACTTGATGCAACGCGTCATCAGGTTGCAAGGGGTCACCCTCGCTAAGTTGTTTTGACTTGCCGACAGGCGTGCAAAAGACAGCTGCTGAAACCCGCATATCCTAGTGACTGTATCGAGGGGGAAATATATCTATGGTGGACTTGACCAGGCTGTGCAAGCAGCAAACGTCGCAACACTCATGACATCGGTAGCCCGACGCCGGGACCTGGGAGGTTGACATCAATGGGCATGGATACAAAGGCAAGATGACATACTTGTATACCATATCATAGCTACTCTGGATCCCATTAAGTAGATCCCATTTCATGGTCTTAGAAGAGTAGGAACGACTGTCTTCCTACCTAAGGGGGTGCCTACGGGAGACTAATTTCATGGAGGGCTCGAACATTCAACTATTCCCACAGAATGCCATTATGAAGGACGCATCTGCAAAGAGTGACAATTACGTTGTGTTTTCGAGGCTTTCGCGGAGCCTAACCAGGATTCTGATTGGGACGGAGTCACCATTATATCCCAAACGAGGTTTCCAGGACTTCAAAAAACTCGGGTAGGTTTGCGGATGTGAAACTTGTCTCTGGCATTCTCGGTATTTCCCGGGGCCGGTCGTCATTCCTAATTGGGATTACTCCTAGCTCGAGTGTTGAGAACGGAACGCGGATGCTGAGCTACAAACAGCAGTCATTCAGCGTGTAGATTGTAGATCAAAACACAGACTCGATGTACAGTGCGCAGTGCACACTCAAGCTCACCAGTGTCTCCAAAACTGATTGACGACTCCGAGTCCAACCCACTCACACGGGCTGGATTTTAGTATGGCCTGTCGTAACAAGTCCTAGCCAATTTCTTGAATGAGGTGTGATTGCATGTCCATGCGGCATCCAAGTTTGCTGTTTTAGATTCCGAGTCTTTGTGGATTGGTCAATCAACGTACCACTCCGTTAATGCGCGAAGGAAATTGAGCAATTTTCCTTGACGGCATGCATAATACTATAGACGCAATACTGTAATCTTGGGACTCGAAGTTTGCGCAACAGTTGGCAATGATTTAGGTGGTAATTAATAGAGGCATCTACTCGAGCACATGTTCGAGTCGGGAATTGCCGAGGCGAGTGACCTCGGGCTGGACCACTCTGAATCCGAGTCAAGTAACTTTGCAAGTCTGGTCTGGTAGGCAACAACCAAAGACCAGTTGGATCAACCACCCGCTGGATCGACTTGATGTCGGCAAGAACGATATCAGAGCTTGCGGGCTGGGATACTCGTAGAAACCAGCGAAGTTCAAAACCTCGCTTCTCATCCTCAAATCTCGATGCATACTCAACAGTTCTTCATCTCGGCGTACGCGTTCTCTCCAAACCTTTAGCGTGTCACTTGCTCACTTCAGCTTCAATGCATCGACAGCGCGACCCACTCACGGAGACGCACGTAAATACATGCCTTCCCACTTGTGTCGATACCTCTGCAACACTGTCTCAAAATGTACATCGTCAACACCCTGTTTCGGCGAGTTCTTTCATTTCATATTCCTCGAATATTTCTTCATGATCCATGTAGAACGCCCACATAAACACAGTTTCGCCATCGTCGCCTCTTACCGTATCGTCTAGTCCATCCCCCACCCCCACCTCTTCTGTCCGTGCTTCACGTATTCATGTTGCCCGACCGTCCTTACAGCATGGACCCAACGCGTCTCTCTCAGCTCCATCAATTGATCAAGAAGTCATCGATCTTACCGTTGAAGATACGGACGACGAATTGTCCGTGACCGACATGTTGGTCAGTTCCTTCTATTCTGCCAAATTCTAGTTGCATGCAAACCGTTGACGCTCACCTGAACTCGCTTGTAGATTCCCCGCAGTGACCTTGGCGAACGACACTTTGAGCCTGGCCCAAGTCGTGGCCGCTCGGCTTCCGCAGACAGCTCTCCATCACCCGCGAACCGATCCCTTTTCACACCTCCACCACGCTCTCGGAAACGTACACGAATCCTTATTGATCATGTATCAGTTCCTTCATTCCCCAAGGGACTGTCCAAATCAGATTATCGACCAATATCCGAGCCTTCTGCCACATCACGCGACCAAACCCCTATCACGTCTGCGGTCGAGTCTTCTCCGGTCGTCTCATTTCCGTCTCGAAAGGGAAAGGGCAAAGAACGCGAGGATGTTCCATCTTCTCCTGACATGCCTTTGATGCGCCGCCCACCCACTGCCTCTACTGGAGGGCTCCCTAGCGACGCATCTTATACCACGATTCCTATCCAGAACTGGGACAGCTGTCCTTATCTAACCACCCAAGATTTTGTGGTCAACACGCGTTTCCATTTTGCTCATGCGTGGCGGGGCCACGTGGCGAGACTCCTTCAGGCACCTCGATTCGATTGGATGATCAAGTTCCAAACGCTTGGGTCAGCCTGTGTGGAGGTAGGGTTGACAAATAACTCGTCGCCTCGCATTCCTGGGACCACTGGATGGGTCACGACTGAGGAACTCCGTGACTGGGAACCAATACCATTAGAGAGTTCCCCTAGGAATGCCTCCATTGTGACGACGCCCTCATCTATCGATGTCGATGTTAATCAGATCCCGCCCACTTTTCGATCGGACAATGCGGTGACTTCTCCGAATCATGCGTTTGATCCGGGACTCCCGAGTTGGAACGCCCCTCGGGAAGCCCCTGCCATGGATGTTGACATGGAAAACGACATGGATCAGTATTTCAACGGGCTAGGTGGCTCCCCTAGTAAACACCCGGATCCCCCTCGTCAGCAACTCTACGCAACACATGCTATCCGCCCTCATTTCTTGCAATTTTCAGGACAGGTCCAGATGAACTCGAATGGGTCGGAATTTCCACATCTGGACACGCAGTTGATCGAGAAAGGGGATAATGAACCCTTCTTCGGAATGCCCCCAAGTCCCCTTCCAGAGAATGCGGAATCATTTGCGCCCGGACCAACTCCCGACTGCCCATTTGAGTCAGCGAGCGTCCTTGAATCTCAGCCCGACGATGACTTCGCCGGACAAGCTGTGGGCACGGATAACTGGTCCTTCCATGATGATGGGGATAACTTCCCGCAAGGGTCACCTTCCCGAAATCAAATTCCGCCGATCGCTCTGGGGACCATCGACCCTTCCCTTCTCGGAGGGGAGCGACCCCCAGCCTCACTCCCACGTTCCAAGGTCACAACCATTCCGAAAGTGCAGCCCAGACTGCCTGAACCGATCATCTATATTCGAAGACCGATGGATTCTTCGTCGCTACCCCTGGTATCAGGCAAACGGCCAGTGCAAATCAAGTTCCGTGATCAGGAAGTGCCTCCTACAGGCGACGACGACAGTGATGAGGACGAGATGATGCCATCTGGATCCAGGGCGCATTCGAGTGTTGGGCGGCATCGTGCGGAGAGATCTACAGGTCATGCTCAGGATGGTCCCCTCCTTTCGAAAAGATATTCGGTACCATCGCTCAAGAGGCGTAAAGAGCACCTCGGATACGAGTCGGACGCCTTGTCGCGCACACCTTCTCGTTCCTCCGAGGCATTCTCCGATTTCATCCCCGAAGCCTCCAAACCCAAACCGAAGCTCAAACTCAAGCTGAAGCCCAGTCGCTCAAGTGGCAAAGATAGAGAAGCGTCCGCTGAGAGCCGAAGCCCTGAATATGCAGCCCTCTTGGAGAAGACATCTTGTCATCAATGTCGCAATACCACTCTCCGACCCAAGATGACGTGCTCCAACGATGTTGGAGGACGTCAATGCGCCAGGCGGTTCTGTAATCGATGCATCATGAGACGGTTTGTTCATCTCTCTTTATATCCTCGATCACGCTTCCTCATTGTTTTCTTTTTCCTGCCTTGACCATCGATGCGTTGGGTCGATTACCCTCTTGCATATCCCCGTAGATATCCCGAAATCACCTTCGACCAATTTAGCGCGGGCTTCTTGTGCCCGGTCTGTACCAACACGTGCAACTGTTCCGTGTGCTCGAGGAGCAGGGGCGAAGAATTCATCTCCATGAGGGAAAAAAACTTCGCGGAATCGAGGTTGCAAACCAGGGTAACGCTCGTGCGCGACATTGGACAACCCATTCCTCATACGACTTCGCCGGCACCGCTCAAGAAGCTGAGAAGTAGGGATGCAGAAGGGAGCGCGAGCGTCAGGACGACACCGACGCCTGAACCAGGAACGCTTCCCGCTCCACCCATGTTCTGGGCACATGTGTATGGGATGGAAGGGGAACGTATGGGGAGTGCGTTCATCAGTCACGAACGTGTGATGGGTATGCAAAACCATGGACCGTCTCCTCCGCCACCACCGAAAGCCCCTACACAGAAGAAGAAGAAAACGATCCAGAAGCGCGACAAGACGAGGGAGAAGGCGCGTGGACCACGGGTGTTCATCGGGCGTCCACTCAAGTCGTGGGGGGTTCATGTGGTACGCGATCTAGAACCGAACATCGATCTGGAGGCGGTTTTCGGCCCGGGTCACGGGAGCAGGAACGGGAACGGCAAGGGCAAGGGCAAAGCTCCCCAACGGCGAGTTTATATCGGCAACCCAGCGGCGTTGCGCGCGCCGTATAGACGCATGCCTATAACCCAGGTGGACAGTGCGATTCAGACGACTGCATCTTCGCCTTGTTCTTCTCCCATGCTTGACTCGGATGGGAGCTTAACGCCCCTGTCAGAGTTGGAGGCCGATGCAGCAGATTATTGGCCCCAGCCGGAAGTTGGGGAGTGTTGTTTGTGGGCGCCACCACTTCTGACTGGAACGGTGGCTGTGGATGGGGTGTCATCGTCTGCGTTGTTGGGTTTGTCTGGTGGGTTAGAGAGCGCGGCGGTGTTTGGTTCTGGGTCGTCTGGTGTCCTTGGCCTGGGTATGGACGTGGGCATGGAGGGAGATGTAGACATGTGCGTGGATTTGGACATGACCATGGAAGTAGATGCGAACCCGACCACTGGTGCCAGTGCGGACGGTGAGATGCAGTTGTCGGAGGAAGATCTAGCGAGGGCGATCAGTGCAGCGTTGGCGGCATTAGATCAGCCCGTAGATCGCATTGGCTTCCCCTGGTGATGCTATTGCGAGTTTTGCTTAATTCTTTTTGGTTACGAGTTATACTTACGATTCGTTTGGTTAATGAACCCACGTTTAATGTTGGTTGACTTGGAAGCTGATTGCAACCGAGAGGGATGATAGGGAAAAGAATGAATTAAAACAAGTGTGAAGCGGCAAGTGTACAGTATACATGACGAAAACATGGTATTATATCGACATCGATCTCTCTGATGATCATTACATCTGTGGAAGAACGGGGGAAGTGAGAATCGATCTCCGTGATGCGACAAAAGGAGGGAGTGCTTACCACCCACATCCAGACTGCCTCCACCCAGTTCTTCGGCGGGGGCTCGTCGTATCTGTCAAGGATCCCATCATGTCAGTTTCCCAACTCGCTCACTCGCCCAAGACAAGACTCACGTAGCTGCTTCGATCTCTTTCATGCCGGTCACAAAGTCCATATCCTCTGGTTTGACCAACGGCACGCGCATGATGAGCTTGGCAATGATGTAGAGGACGGGGAAGAACATGATCGGGAAGTAGTTGGTCACGAAAGTGGCGGTGGACCAGTTGTCTTTGAGGAAGACTTGGAATGCGCTAAACTGTCGACGTCGTGAACATCCATGAGTCAACGAGTCAATGGGTCATTTCAATGCAAGGGACGCACGAAAAGCGTGAAAGCGGACGCGCCGATACACCACCAGGCTGCAAAGGGTTGGAATCTCGTGGTGTAGGGGAGAGTGCTCCTGTCGATGCCGTGTGCGCGCAAGCCCTTGCAGAACCGGAGGTAGGTCACACCGATACCGAACCATGTGACGAGACCGGCGGTAGCGGAGAAGTTGGAGAGCCAGGTGAACACGATACCAGAGCCGGTACCGAGGGTCATGTATGCGAGGAAGGCAAAGCAGGCACATAAGGCGACAGAGACGTAAGGCATGCCCTGGCGTGTCGTGCGAGCGAAGATCTTGGGAGCGCTTCCGGAAACGGCAAGACCGTCTAGGGATGATGTCAGTGGGAGATACGGACATGGCAGAGATGTGGTGCATACATAAACTTCGTGATGCGAGGTAGAGATCACTGGAGGCAGCGGACCAAGCGGCAGTCAGAATGGCAGCATTGATGATCTGAGATAAAGCATTAGAATCTGAATCCGATTGGAGGGAGAGTACATGGCATACCGAAGGCAAGACCTTAATCCCTGCCGCGTTGAAAGCAATGACGAAAGGCGAGGCGGATGCGTTGCTGGAGTTAAGGTTGAGATACTGGTTGTCGGAAGGAACAAGCATTCCGATAATCAATACACCTCCGATGTAGAATATGAGTACTCGGAAGAATACTCTCTTGATAGCTTTTGGGACGTTCCGGCGGGGATTCCGTGCCTCAGCAGCAGCCATCTAATGGACGGGTCAAGCGTGGCATAGAAGGATGTGAACAAACAGACGAACCGCGACCGCCTCTGTGCCAAGGTACGCGAACGCTGCTTGCGTCGCGACGCTGCAAGCGCCGAGGAAGTTACCTTTGACACCGGTAATACCATTATAGTTGGCGGCGAATGGTCCTGGGTGTTTCCAGTAGCGGAAACCAATGCGATCATGGCTTGGACCTCCCCCGAGGTCAACCACAAGGCCGAGAAGGATCATCCCCGTGATGGTGATGACTTTGATTGAGCTGGAAATAAGTTGGTCACAGAATACAGGGAGCAGCTGGTTTGGTGTTCACCTGAACCAGAACTCTGCTTCTCCATATGCACCTATGACGGATTGTGACGAGAATGACGAGTGGGTATGGAGAGTGCTTACCAACTCCAAGGACATTTATGCCGATGGCAACGATCAAGCAAACCGTAATCCACACAGCATTGCTAGTCTTCTGATCCCAAAAGTTGATGATGGCTGCTGCTGCGGACAACTCCGCTGAAAGAAGTTCAATACAAGAAACTTCTCAGCTCGTTTTGGACAATACGGACCAGGCAACGTCAACTACGGATGACGAGTGAGAAAGGGTTCAGAGGGGTCGAGCTAAGGGAAAATTACCGTCCAACCATACCAATAATTCCAACCTGTTGCAAATGCGAATGCCGGGTCAACGAAGCGCTCGGCGAATTTGATAAAACCTCCAGGAAGGGGCAAATATGCGGTCATTTCACCGAGAGTGACCTATCAAGATAGATAAGAATGTACTGCTGCAGTGAGGGTATGAGATATACCATGGTAGCGAAACAAATAGAGCCCACGAAGAGGTAACCCAGGAGAAGACCAAGGGGACCACCACTCTTGAGGGAGGAAGCTGTTCCAAGGAAGAGACCAGTACCGATGACCCCACCAATACTGTGACGGGTTGAGTTGATAGTGGTGTTGCACTATCCGACACGCACCTTATCATGGCTACATGACGGTTCTTCAACTTGCGCTGAAGAGTGGTGTGTGCTTGGGGGGATTCAGACTGGCCTTCGAGGGACTTGACATCGACGTCGAGGGGGGACTTTTTCTCGTGACTACCTTGGTCAGAGGCCATGATGGAAGGAAGGAGAAGAGACGAAAAGAGGGTGTGAGAGTGGACATACCTAAATAGTGGACGTTATCGGGGAAGAATGACGGTAGCACTCGAAAATCAGACGAGTTCCGATAAGACTCAGAGGATACCGCACAGTACACACCGCATGCGACCTAAGAATTGGACATCTACGTACCTGTGCACGTGGAGCCTTTGGGATACTCGAGGATACTCGATGTCAACTGCATGTACTTACTTGGAGACAGGACTGCCACATGCCACATGCCACATGAAATTTGAAACTTCAAGCCTTCGCTTATACGGTCCCCGACTCCCGACCATAGACTACAGGAGTGGAGGAGGACTCTGGAGGAGGGTTTTCCTCTGCAGCAAAACATCAGGCACCACTAGTCTCGACGGGGGATTACGAAGGATTAATCGATTACGAGCTCTTACTAGAGCGGCTGGTTCGAGACTAAGTAAGGCACCACTATATACAGTCGACTCTGATATAACCCATACCCGATATAACCCATACTCTTGAAAACCCATGGGGTTTTGGATATCCCGAGTTGGTATGCGGGGATTTTGCACCCATAACCCATATCTCTCCCATACCCAATACCCATACCCTTGTCGTGCAATTTTCTATAGTAATAATAGGTCGTAACCCATACATTGAGTTGACCACCGCTCCTTAACCCTAACCCTAATGGCCAAAAAAGGGAATTTTGCTGAGCAATCCTCCAAAAAAGGGCTTAATGAGGCTTGTGCATTATTTTTTTGTGGCAATTTATTGGGCTGACCTGGACAAATAACGGCAGATGTATGAGTAAAGTCAAAATTTCTGAGTGATGTTTTGCCGGGCCTCGCCCAGAACCCATACACTCCATAACCCATACCCAAAAGCCTATCCCGAGAGGCATGGGTTATAACAGAGTCGACTGTAGTATAAAATCCAAATTGTAAGTTAACGCTGGACGAGGCGTTGAATCCTCCCAGACATGTTCACTGTGCGTGTGTCAATGAATACCCGTCACAAGGCAGGCCTCATGCTTACTATGATCGTAGCATCGCGCATGCGCCAAGTCCCCGACTCCTGGGAAAACTATTTTCATGTGAAACAAAAACAAGTTACAGAACTGATGAACACGATAACACACAATCCTTTCTCTGGCAGGAGTAGGAACGACTGTCTTCCTATACTACCTAAGCGGCTGCCTACGGAAGACTACACTTCAGGTAGACAGGAAGCGGGCGTGTGTTAACGTTCAAGTCCTCCAAGTAGAAAAAAAAACATCTGGGGAACTCCAATTGATAGTCCGTTATATGTTTCATTTGTAAGTTGTGATGGCTTGCTGCAGTGTCACAGCTCGTGAGAATGCCTCGCACTTGGTGCCTGGATGGGTATCGATCGAAAACTTGAAGCTTGAAGAATGACATCCACGGAATCATTACTATCCAGTCATACAGCAAATTGGTCGAGCATACAACGATTGTGTTCAAAAAATTACACGGCGCCATGTTTACATTCGGAATTTATATGCCCTACAGCGCGGGGTTGATACTGCTGTCAAAACGTCGAAATCAAATACATCCCCACAGGAAGAACCGAACGCACCTTTTGGACATCCGGGCTTTAAGCAGGCCTCGCACCAACAGAGAGGGTACCTGATGTTGTCGCCTTCACTGCGGGAAGTTGATTCATCTTTTCCATCCAGGCAAGTAGCCGAGGACCCATCAACTCTCCTTCAGGAATCGCCTTGAGATCGGCCAAGAGTGGGAAGAGGAAAAAGTCTGCCCAGGTCAGCTTCTCGCCAAAGACGTATCCCTCAGGGGACATGGCTGCCTCAATGTCCTTCAGGAACTTCTTGAGATGCTCAACGCCAGGCTTGATGCTGGCGCGGATTTCGGCATCAGTTAGCTTGCCCTCGTCGTTGGCGGCGACGCGGGGCTTGACAACGCCTTTCTCCACGGCGGGAAAACCTGGGGTAAGAGGATCTTCACTCAGATGACTACTCCATCAAAAAATCATGTGTGCGCACCGTGAGCTGCGGCAAAGTTGACGAATTCCCACATCTGCTCAGCGATGAAAGAGTGGCCGTCACCGTCGGAGATCGAGAGACTGGGCTCTGGCGCGATTCTGTCAATATAGTGCGCGATCGCCTGGGACTCTCTGAGCTTTAGATCGACCTGCTTGCCATCGATTTTGTGGATGACAAGCGTAGGTATGAATCCGAAGGGGTGGTACTCGTACGCGGTCTCCGAGTGTGGGACGACACGGATCTGGTCGTACGTGAGGCCCCTGTGGTTCAGCGCAAGTGTGATGGTGCGCGTGAAGGTACTGAAGGGTGTACCGATGATGGTGAACTGGGGGGACGCCATCACTTGGATGATGAGGAGATGAAAGAAATCAGATGGAGGAATCAGAGCGTCTTAAACTACCTGAGGGGAAATCGGACAAGTCCGACGCCCTCCGACGCCATTCTGTGCGACACTTGCCTGGAGTAAGTTAATAATATTTATCCAGGCAAACCAACCAACTCTGACTCACCGTACTCGAAATTATGTTCCATGCGTGGTTAACCTGAGAAAACAGGTGAAACCGGTCTCGAACATGAGCCGAATAACGGTACTCTCGGGAATCTTCTTGTACCGGATCACTGCAACGTTGACCGTGGTAAACACTGTGGTAGTCATGGCAGTCTTTCCCACTCCTTCCCGCGAAACCTGATTCTTTTGGCGAAATAAACCAACCGTGGCAAAAGAAAACCCTCGAGCGGAGTCATAATAATCCATGAGACGACTCAGACGAGACTCACTTTTGTCGAGAATTTTAGCTGACCTCCATCGAGATGATATTCATGAACAAGTACAAGTGCATGCATTCGAGCATTCGGAAACATTCAGAGCAGGAAAACGACGTAGAAATATACAAAGACATTCACACTCTCTGAGGCCGCGCTCCATCAGGAACAGTTTAGGGCCCGAGATATCTTCATTTCCTTTTCAGGAAGGTGTCGTGGTTTGGATACATCTGCAAAGAATGCAGTCACATCGGATATTCAACATAGGCAATAAGCCGACTTACAGGTAAGCTTTGATATCACGAGAATCGCTGAGCCTATCATATGGGCATGGAGAGGACTCGTTCTCATCCAGCAAAAAGTACTGCTTGGACTCGCGGGAACCAGTCTCTCCGTAGTTCTTCAGATCAGGGCTCACAGGGATGGGATCGTACTTCGCAAGAAGTGCGCGAACTTTGGCGAGTGATCCGGCCCGCTTTGCGTCAGAGCTGAAAAGGATGTCGAAAATCCATTTGGGCTGGAAGACGATGGTGAGACCGGGTGCGAAGCGAGAGCGGCGGACTTGGTGGGCTGGAGTCTGGATGACCGTGAAGAATGGCTCTCCGCCGAAGCAGAAACACCACCCGTCTGTGTCAATGTCACGGGGAATGGTGGATGGCCATGGTTTCGCGTCGAGCTTGGCGAGACCGTTAAGGAGTTCCCAGAACAGTCTGTTGTACTCCTCGATTGTTCTGTGCTCCGGCATCTTTTTAGCAAGCAAGACGAGCGAAGTGTTTGGGCCAAGGTCATGCGCTTGTGGTAGATACTTGCTCAATGCGGTTGCAAGCGATCTGATGTGGCGGGGATCGGAGAGGTCGTCGGAATCAATGAAAAAGTACAGCTGGTCATCAGTCTTGAAACCCTTGGTGGCGTAGATGCATGGAAACACGAGATCTTCATCTAGGAGGACTCCTTTGAAATCATCGTATGCTTCACGCTGCCAACTTCCCTCAGGAAACGCTGCAGTAACTTGTGCCCTGCATGATAGTTTAGCTTGCGAGCGATCAGGAAGGATCGTTCAGCGAACCTCGTCAAGGGTCTTCCGCTGTAGTCAGCTTCACCCCCATAAGAGATGGCCCGTATAGCGCTCTGCGATAAGAAGATCAACGACTCGGACTAGAATCGTTGGGACAGTGGAGCTACTGACGATGCCAGAGGAGAGTATGTCTCCCAGTCTCTTCAGAACACTGAGAAGTCTGACTGACGCGGCGTTGGCAAGGAGTGTGAGGGTAACCCCACCGAGAATTGATACAGCCCAAAAATTAATGTCAAGCATGGGGGAAAATCTGGGATGGCACCTTAACACGGGCTCGATCTGGGCTTTTAAAATCTTGGTTCCCCCACAAAAGCAGAGTGGCCCATGATGCCTTCCTCCATTAGTATTGCGCAGCCTCGCCCGGCTGCCGCAGGCGCAAGGCGGCTTATACTCCCCCTAGGTCAAATCCATGACTGACTCCTCTCGGCATGCATTGTAATGCACCACCCGGATGTTGTTTTTTGGTTTTGGAGATGTACCCGGGTCGCGGAATTACACAAATACACACGTCAAACAAGCCGGATCCGAGTCTTGGGAGCTTTTGAAAGTCGAGGCGAGTGTCAGTTTCGTTGATTATGCGATCGCGGAGGCCCGAGTCCTTTCATATATCCACTTGAAGTGGAGAGTCTCCCCAGGCTGGCGCAATCACCAACACTACTGGGGCCCACCCCACGGTCCTCACGGGTGATGCTAATCTGTACCTCTGACCCTAAATCGAATCGAACCATTAAAATGGATTCGCATCCGTGATGGGTTGAAGTCCGATCCCAACGAGAGCGGGGTCGCTGGCCCGAAATAGTATGAACCTGAATTAAATAGTGCCGAGCCTTTATTTTCTCCAATCATTGTCGGGGAACCAGAAGGCACAAACTGAGTTGGACCCTGTTGGACCTTGACTTTGAAAAGTGTCTGAACGGACTCCGTGAAGGGCTTACTAGATTGACATGTCTCGAGTTTCGGCTGCCAGTGGCACAAAACCCGAGGACTCGGATGAGGTGAGTGAGCGCCGCAACTTACATGTGACGAAACCTTGATGGGGCGTTCTCTGAGGCCAGACTCGTTGATCATCGGAACTGTGAATAGTATATGCCATGTCTCACCGATGACAGGTGCCATTGCAGAGGAATTTGAATATCAGCCTAGACATGGGAGCGATAAAACTTTGAATGACACTGTGCACATGTTACTGAACAACCCAGATCTTGGAAGCCCTTGGAAGTCCTGTTTCCGAGGCTATTGTCAGCTTCGTTTTGATCGTGTGATCGCGAACTTGATCCTTTCATTTATCCGGTGAGTGGTCAGTTTTCCCAAGTCACTGATCGTCGCGGCGTGGGGGCGCAAATCACTGCATGTCATTCACACACTGGACACAATACAATACAATCAGGCAAATCGTGGAATTCTCTTGGACGAAAGAGATGACGGACATTCCAAACAGATGTTCGACAACAGTCGTACCTGATATCATTCTTCGTCACCAAGCATAATAACCAGAACAATTGAAAGAAAACCGAGCTGCCAAACACGTTGTACCACGCACTTTCGAACAATGAACTTGTTCGTCAACCGGAGGTGTTCTAATTTAGCAGCTAACTCATCATCCACATTGAGAGTTCCCAAGCTCTCCTTGTCCTGGCCACAAACCGCGCTTACGTTTCTTCATTGCGATGCGCCATGATAACGATCGAGGCAAGTGGAATGACTGACTGCGGGACCTTTTCCGGTCAATTATCACGAATGTCGAACGGATCTTCTTGGCGTCTCAACAGAACTGACAAGCTGTGTTTGTGTCACAGAGTGTGTCAATGATGGTCGTGCTCAAGTATTCGCACAACACAATCAGCGGTACCTAATAGCATGGGCGCCGGAATTAAACATAGATACCGGATGAACACTCCTAATACGTGAACCTCTCCCTTTGAACGGACTCTGGATCCACTCCCGCCGCACCAAGTGATTTCATAGCGTTGGTCACGAAGGGCAGCGGTCCACATAAGTGCGGCTCCCGGTGACGCGCGTCCACACTACCAAAGAACGTGCCATCGCCATCAATCCGTCCACGGTGTGGGCTCACCGAGACACAGTCTGGCAGAGGTGGGAGACTCTCTGGAAGCTGGTAATCCGTGAAGATATGAATGGGAAAGGTCAGATCGGCCGGGGAATGATCGTCGGGCCAGTCAAAGGCATCACTGATTAGCGTCAGCATTACTTCTGGCTCTCGTGTCGAAATGGCGAGCACGACATCCCAGACGCCATAAGCCCGCTTAGCGAGACTGACGACGTAACGCGTCAGACTCAAGAAAGGGGTTAACCCTATCCCTCCTGCGATCCATAGCAAGCAACGGCCCCCATCGCACGCAGCAAGGGGCTCTGGGACGGGAAGATTGCCCCCCACCCCTCGAAGCTTTGCGGGGATTCCCAGAGATGAAACGTCCACCGACTTGCCCTCGCGTTTCGGGTCGACGGATTGGGCGAGTTTGTGTAGGATAGGTGTAACGAGACCCCCTGTTATCAATCGGATAGTGAAGGACAAAGTGGTGGGTGATGCAGGAGTAGGGGGTATGGAAACAGTCCAGGTGCGAACGCAGTCATCGCTCTGGGCCCACACACCCGGGTTCCATTCAACGAGCTCGCAAGCACGTTCGCGCACAAAGCGGGATAGGTCGAGGACGCTGTTCTGGCTCGCACGCACCTCGACAGGACGGGGTGCCTCGAATGTAAACGTCGCCAACGTGTCATTGTGTACCCGTGTCCTGACAAGAGTGAGAGAGAGATCGTCGTAAGATTCTTTTGGAGGTTCTTCCGACAGGTAGCAAATGGGGGGACAGTACGGGCTTGGCTCTACCGTATCAGGAACTTCGCGTAGGGGCAGGGCATTCTCAACGAAAGAAAAGCCCGTTACGTATATCGTGGTGATCGCATTCACACGAGGCATCAGCCTGCGGGCCGCTTCTCCAAACAGTGTCTCTGCTGTGCCAGTCACATAGAGTACTGAGCCAGTGGAGAACGAGGGAAACACCATTCCCGCGAGGGGGGTGGTGTAGATGTTTCCCAGAGAGTTCATCATCCTGTTCCCTGTAGCAACATGAGCTGCGCAAACAACGCCATCATATCATCAATACTAACCATTATAGTTCGGAAGCACGAGGGTTCTTCCGTCCACAGGACGTACCCTCACGAAGCCAGGTCTACCTCCTCGGTGATTGGTGCCGACTCGTGATGGATGTATGTCTGCGTCCGCAGGTTTGGAGATGTACAATGTTGCAAGATAGGCAGTATCAGAATGATGGATGAATCGGACTACATCATCCGGTAACTGATCCCCTTCCTGGAGATGGAGACGCTCGTAGACAGTACGCGGAGAAACGTCTGGATAGGGTTCAAGATCCCGGACATTGATGTACTTTGGGCACAACCTAACACGACAAATTGGTCAGTTGGCGGCAGGTATACGCGGAAGAGCAATAACCCTAGGGCTTGAGAGACTGAGATATCGAGCTTCAGATCGCATCCGAGTCCATGGAACTCTGCACGCGCAACATGCCCCCCAAACTTGTTCCTCCGACGCGTGCTGGGTTCCAGCCCCAACCCCGAAACGAACGGGCCATTGTTGGCGTCCCACAACGACGCATCGATACCACGCAGGTTGTTACAGATGGGGTCTCCATGCCACACCTTCGCGTGGATACACAATGATGTTTCCGTTGGCGACTCGATGAACCCAGGCGTCCCCTCCGCCGAGCAGAGTAAAGATGCCCATGGCCGGCCCTCGGAGTCGAGCGTCGTAACGGGCACGTAGTGCAGACATGTGTGGTAAAAGATGCGGTGTTGCTCGGGTAGCTTGTTCACGATTGCGGTCACCGCCACGCGCTGTGGGAGGCTCATGAGCTCCTGGACTGCCTGTTCGCCGGGGTGCCATTCCTTGAAAGCTTGACCAATGGATCCCATGACGATGAGCGTGTGTGTGCTTGGATAGAGGTGACGGGAGAAGTAGAGTTGTCCGCACCTTCGTTCATCCTGCCACTTCATTCATTGCAATCGATCATTTCAGCGGTCATGTGTTTCGACGCCACCTTACCACCGCACCCTGATCGTGAGGTATTCCAGGGTATTCCCTCGCAGCTCTGACGGCAGTGAATTTATCAGGGTAATCAGATAGCGCCTAGGAATATGCAACTTGAATGAAATGACATTGGCACCTTGACAGCTTCTGGAAAACAAAAGGGCGCTCTTCGCCGTCTTGCAGCGGCCCCGGCCTCATCTAGTATGGGTGGTGCACGGCATATGTAGTAAGCTTGATGGGCCCGATATTTAGCCAGGCCAAAATTCCACATCGAGGTTCCGAGTCGGCGGGGTTCGGCAGAATGTTATGCAACTATGGAAGAAACGTAGTACACCTCCACGCAACCTCCACGAGTCATTCGGACCTCGGACCATCCTGACAGACTTGGACAATGTTTGCACCACCTCGTCCCCTCCAGTACAATCCCCCGTCACAGGCGGGGAAATGTTGGCCCCCCGAGTAACCGCTCGTGAATTTCTGCATACATCAGGGTAGTCTGGTTTGCTGAAATATCAGATTGAACAAAGTTGTCATTCCCATGGATCTGCCACTGGAAATTCTTGGCTCTAGATCATTCCTTGCCATTGGTTTGTTTGTAATCATTGGCCAAGGCATTGGAAGCTCGTGTCCAGGCTCCCTACCCTGGCTTGTGGTACAACGATCAATTCAAGTCAAGGCCGCGTCTGCAGCAAGGCTCGCCGAAAACAGGGTTTTATATCAATCATTCGTCTGTGAAATCACCAAGAAATACAGTGAAGACGGGAACATATATTTACAAGTTAAAAATCGTATCTCGTATTGACGCGTGCACGCCCTCCTTCAGTTTGGCAACGTCACGTTCACGCCTGCTGCAATAGTCCGACCCAGTGTATCATTCACATGCTGGAAGATCAAGCATTGCTTCAAGCGGATATTCATATTGCTCGCTTGACCCATATGCCAGATGACATTGGAGATCAAATTGTTTTGGTCCTGTTCTGAAAGGCCGTTCCACTGTCCCAACAAGCCGTCAGGGTCACCATTCATGCCTATGCAGTGTAGGAGGGCAAAGACACTTACGAATATCCTGGGGAGTTCGAAGTCTAATTCACTAGGCTGACTGAGGTACTTGATGGCACCGCCGACCCAGGTGGTGTGGTTGTCATCGTTGTAGGGACGGACTTCGAGGTTGAGCATATCTTGCTGAGACCAGAAGTTGGGGCGCTTGCCCTGGTTGTTGAAGCTCATGGCACCATCACGGAGGAAGTTAGCTAGGATGAGGGATGAGGGTTAGTCGGGCCCGCATCTATAGTACAAGAGTAGCTTACCAACAGGGTTCAAAGGGCAGTTGACCTAGAAAGGTATCAGATCGGAAGTATCGAGGAAGAAACGAGATTGTTCGCACAGGAAGCTGCTTGTGGTTGACACCAGTACGATAGCGCTGAGCATCTGTATGAAAATAAGTCCGTGTAGGGTATACCAGCAGACGAACCAGGAGTACTAACCAGCATAAGCAAACGAGCGTGCTTGAAGCGTCGGGTCCTCGGATAGTTCAAGCCCATTAGGCTAGATGACGCTTGAGTCTGTGAACTCAAATGACAACAAGGAAACATACCAATTGGGCTGGATCGAAACCGATTTGTTCAACTTCGGCGAAGTAGTTTGTTCTAGAAAAGGAAACGATGGATGTGCGTTGCGCAGCACACATAATATGATCTCACGGGTTCTGCACGAAAGTGATGCGCCCAATCTCTTGCAAGGGGATCTCATCAGTGAGCCACTCTGCGGACGATCTCTTTAGGCAAGCCCTTGCCGCACAATACGGAAGCAAGTACCTTTTGTGAGGTCAAAAACATTGTCTGATGCAAAGTCAGTCGCGGATGAAAATCATTAGAATTGATTCTCACATCTGTAGTTCTCGGCTTGTTGAGGGGTCATGATTTGCCAGTAAATGGTCCAGCTGGGGTAGTTCCCAGACTCAATGGCTTCGTACATATCTTGGATACCAAAGTCAGGGTTCTCGCCAGCTTGCACGATGGACTCGGCGTTAGTGTTGTTCTTGATGCCCTGGTCACTCATAGCCGTAGTTCTGAACAGCAGCTTTCAGGCTATGCTAGGACTTGGGCAACGGAATTACCCACTTGATGTAGTACCACTCAGTGTCGCTTTTTACTGCACGGAAGGTATTGCCACTGAAGCCATTCATGTGTCTGTCGTGGTGTAAGACCCTAAACAAAGCAGTAAAGAGTAGAACGAACCGGAAGCCATATGGTGTGCCCAAATCAGACAAGGTGCGCATAACCTACATCGGCGGAGGATGAGCATCCGGAACCATTAAACGCCTCATGGCTGGCACTGACCTGGTAGATTGACTCGTTGTTCGAAGACAAGTAGTCTTTTCGGGGATGTCATGATATAAGACTTGGAATAATGTCGAGGCACATACCCCAGAAGTTCTGTGAAGTGAGTCAGCTTCTAGCATGCAATTGGGTTTGTGTATTGGAAATTCTTACGTTGTGGTCAAGCAAGTGCGTTTGGGGATTGCGCTTCTGAGAATGAATGAAGTCTACACCATCGTCGGCCCGGGTCAGCTGAGGAGCACGCCCGAAATATTCAACCTACGTGGGAACTTGGCTGGGTCACGAAACCAGAACACAGGATGATTGAGGAAAGCCTTGAACGAGAGTTGAGTTCTGGAGAGCATCTCATGGCGAACAATTCATACTCACCCAGTCAAGGATTCCATCCTCAGTTCGCAACCTAAAATCGAGTTTAATCCGAAATGACGCCACTTTTTTTTAAATTTCAAAACATACTTAAAGGCGAGGCCGCGAAGGTCTCGAACAGTGTCTGGGTTTCCAAGGTTCCCGGCGATTGTGGAGAAGCGTCCAGTCACAGGAGTACGCTTTCCAACCGTGTCGAATACCTTGGCCATGCTGTAATTCATGGCGACGTCGGTGGTGACTTCGAACCACCCATGAGCACCCGCACCCTTGGCGTGGACGACGCGCTCAGGCTGAAACCGCGCCAGGTGATCAGCCACAGGAAGAAACAGAGAGCACAGTACTTACAACTCGTTCTCGGACGAAGTGTGCAAGTTGCTCGATCTGGAACGCCGCGAATGAGAAGCCATTAACTGTGCGAAAGGTGGCTATTTACCAGGTTGGTGGACTGGAGTAACAGGGGGCCAGTGGTTCCCAATCTGTCAGACATATAGGGATTTGGGTACCTATGTAACCAGCATGAGCAAGCGAGTCGTAGAAAGAACAAATGGATCGAATACTGACGGTTGGCCACCCGAGAGCGTGTACTCAAGCTGAGTAGACGGCTCATTCACGATGGAGTCTTGCTCATTCGGGCCTTGGTATATGTCAAAATATGGCTGACTCGCATCGCGCTTGGCATTCGCAGCCACAGACGAAATTCCTGCGAATAAAAGCGTGCTGAGGGTGAAGAGACGCATCTTACAAACCTCGTGGTGGTGTGAGTTGAACTGGATTCTGAGAACTTTATAGACTTTGGTTGTCGCTAGATGTGCAGCATCTCTTGGCAAGGGGCCAGGGCATCCAGATTTCAAATCCGTGAGTAGTCTCGGTGCCAGCCGTTGTGGTGACAGCTGATGTATCGGTGCTGAAACATCACCATTCGTGCACACGTCGTTCTCCATGGGAAATGTGAACAAGTTTAGCCCTGTTCCTTGGGGCTTTCACCTTCTAGATTTCTGGAAATGAGCTGGCACCGGAGGTTAACACCAATATTGGCATGCTGTGCGAGTGCAATGGCTCCGTGGAAGTCGTACCACACCCTTGGGGGACATCCGGTTAGCATTTTGTTACGACACTCACAAGGAAACACATGCGATAGCGCAAACCAAAGTTGAAATCTGTGTTCACATTCCGTGACGGGGCTGAAAGACAGCGATTGTCCTGACAGGCTACAACCCTCTCGAGTGTTACAACCCGGTACCGAGGGATACCAGCTGATACCAGTCATTAATGTGATCCGAATTTACGCACCTGACAACTTTGAGCGTTAAAAACTGTGGACTTCGGATTTTGATGGAAAACAAACAAACAATGCGGGCGTCGGATTCATCCACTTTGATTTCCGAGAGATGCCGTCACGCATCAGATGCAAAAGAAGAGGGGCGAATTCAGAAGCTGCTTTTGAGAGACTATCTCTCGGAGATCGGCCTCAGAAGCCAGGTTCAGTGCATTCGAGATCGTGTCGCACCCCGGTGAGTGAAACTTGAAGGTAGACATCGTGAGATCGACCGGTAATGATTGGGGTCCTGTCACCAGACTTGGCGGAGAGGTCCTCCCAGCAAGTCGTTAGCTTGAATGTGTTCACACCTACAGTAATCAAAGACGGTGCTGCGCGCGCTGACTCATAACGCATTTGCGTTTGTAATGTGTGGGTCATATCGAATGACCGACTGTTCCCATCTCAACTGTCTGCCTAGCAGGGGTGATAAATTCCAAGGCAATGCTACACGATCAGAATGACTGAACCCGGGCAAATGCACTGCAACTTGGAGCATGGACGAGTTGTTCACGTACTCACTCGATCACAGTCACTTGAGGCTATCACGGATTGATCCCATCAGTTACTGGCATATATTTAACACAGAGACATATTATGTAGGGGCATAACAAATTATAACTATCGACATCACCAGATCATACTTCGGCGTGGGAGGGGACGAATACCGACAACTCCAGGTCGTCCTGGTCGCTGGTCTCGTTGATGCGATAATAAATCGTTGGGAAAGCAGCAAGGACTGCCACAACACACAAAACCCATGACGAGATAAGGATCTTGATGAAGGACCTACAAGGATATGATTATTCGAGGTTATTGGATAGGTCATCGACGAGGAGAGAGAGTTACTCACGGAAAATAGTTCACCTCTGCTCGTCCAGCCGCGGCCGTACCAGCGATTTGCAGACCCTTGTCTGTGGAGGACGATTATTGGTGTCTCTACAGTGATGGACAAAAGTCCAACTCACAGAAGCCAACAAAAACAGCAAGCTTGGAGATATCGTTGGATATGGCACCCAACAGCCAAAATATCAACGTGTTCCACATAGAGTCCATGAATCCACAAAAAACGTATAACCAGGCATAGGCAGGGTATGCGGGGTTTGTGTAGTCCATCAAGGAGGTAAAGACTTGCGGGGACCTGAAATCCGAGTTCTCTTCAATCTAAACATTCTTGAGTAGAGAGGAGGCACATACTTTTGAAAGAAGTATGCCCAAATGTGGACGGCGAAAACCATGATCAACAAGATAATCCAGCCAGCGAATGCACGAGTTCGACGACTAAACTGCAATCGATCAAGGACTCCGTAGCCAAGAAACACGGAACCAAGCATCTGCGCTAGCACGAAGAGGAGCGTATTGAGACTCCTCGCGCGAGCGTTAAAGAGAAATTGATTGTAGTTGAATTGCTCTAGATGTACAAAATGATCCTCAGCTCGTGACATAGTTGGAAAGGTTGGTATACACGACTTACGCCATTCAGTGAAATAACCGCTTACAAGGAACATGGGAAATAGGAACAGAACCATGGGATCGATTCGAATTGCACCATAGATGTTGTAGAATTCTCTCTTCCACGACAATTGACGAGGAGTGTTGACCTTCGTGCCATCCGTTCGAACCACCCGCGCCGGGTTGACCATGAGTAAAGCGAGTAACGCTCCGAAGAGTGTAAGGATAAAGAATCCGGCCTTATGCGCGAAGGTCAGTGCGACGCCTTCCGAAGAGTTATACGACCTACATATGTTCCGTTATTGGCTTGATGAACGGAGATCAGATTGATCGTGAACCTATGAGGGTACTAGTACGACGCTTACCTATGTGGAGCTAGATGGGAGGGGTTATGAGATCATAGATTTCGAGTGGGCTGATCAACTCACTCGTCCACCGAGAGCAGTTTGAAGAGTAATTGCTGCGCCAACGAGCGAGCCAAGATAAAATACTGAATAGAAGATACCGATGACGAGGCCCTTTCGGTTCTCCGTTGGATACGCCAACATCACGGAGCCTTGTGCCGTCCAGAAAATACCAGCACAAACTCCAAGGATGCCTATCGCGGCGGCAATGAAGTTGTGTACGCTCGGGTGTTTGCTGACGGCCCTGGAAAATAAATGAAGAGATGATGTGTGAATTAAACTGTGATCTTACCAGAAGGAAACGATGTAAAGAGAGTATCCCAATCCTCCACCAAATAAAGAAAGACGGACGCCAAGTAAATTGACGATCGGCCTATGGAGTATGAGTTTTCTGCAACTTCGATGAAAGTGCGAGACTGACCCAGCAAAGAAAGCGACGATGGAATTGGTGATGATATTCGCCAGTGTTCCGTTTGCGAGGGTCTGAAAAGTAATCCGAACATTTCCGGCTAAACTCCCAGAGATGTTGAGCATGCCAGAGGACATAAAACAAACGAGTCCTAGAATAAACAGTTGAAAATAAGGGTGAAAGTAGAATCCCCTCCGTCCGAGGAGCTGCTCGCGTTGGGAGTCACCCCCCCTCTGCGGTTTCTTGCCTGTGAAGACGGATTCCATGCGAGTAAAGTGCTGTGTGTTGCAGACCCACCTCAATTCTTGATGCGCGTATTTATGGGTTTTACCCAATGGCTCGAGTCAGGTACGTCGTTATTATCATACTGTCGGAGGGACTCGGATGACCTACCACGAGGCCATGCCTCGAAAGCACCATTACCGTCCAGTCTTTGAAAGCTGCTGTGTCAGTGCGCCACATACTATGCTCAAGCGTCGACGTAGAAGTTCTACTAGTGGCAGCAGCCGGCTGCCAGAAGCTGCGCCGCAGCCTTACTGCCACAGCCTTTTTGACGGGGACCAGTCGCAAAAGGTCAGAGTGGCATCTTGAAGAGGAAGATCATCAATCCCGAGCCACAGCCTTCAAGTTATACCGGTCTCTGGTCTAGGGGTCTCTAGTCTCGTTCCCAACGTTGTAGGGACCCGTCATCACAGCCACATGTCAAGTCGGAGCTAAAAATCCATAGTCTGGAACCGAGATTAAACGGTCTCTCATTTATCCACCGGATACAGTTCATCAGAAATTAGGGACAGAAATCAGGCGAATCATCCGACTGAGTGTTGGAATGTTCCGTTCGGAACGTGTCGGTCGAAGCATATTCTATCAGAAAGATGGCAGCAATAGACTTGCTAGAATCGACTTACGCCTTCCATGTTGATGGGCCCGGCCAGTCGTACGTGTCGTCTGCCTCAAGCGTGCAGCAGTGACCCATGCTAGCACCTAACTCAGGGGCCGAGACTGAACCTCACGCAAGACAGACTGCTCTTAGTGAGATTATTGTTCGTTCTTCAACCAAGTGTAGTCGTTACCGTATGATAGGAGAGATAAACTCGACATCAGGACAACCGCATCGCTCAACCCGATCTTAAGAACAAGCGTATCTCGTTCCTGGCGTCTAGGATGTGACAGCGTTTGTTGTCGTAAGATGGCGGGATAGCGTTTCACGTTTACCAGTGGAAGCTTCCAACGTAACCCAGACAGTTCATGACACAACGTCTTGAAGTAAAGAGCCAAGGTTCACCGTAGAGGGGCTGGTGACTGGTTCGAGACTCTCAAACTTTGATAGCGTTTGACGGCCCGCGTACCAACATCTATCAACCCAATCAAGTCAGCCATCTACTGTATCCACCACCAATCACGCACCTTATGTATCACCAACTCTCAAAACCAAGATGAAAACAAACATTATTGGCGAGAACGAAAAGAACAGTAAAGAAAATCGACAACAAGACCAACGAACTTGAACTGTCCGTCCGCAAAACATCGTCATATTCTCCCTCCGTCAGGATGCCCCTGCCCCTTCCTGTAGACGTCCGCAGATGACTCGGGAACCGTCAATCTATCACAATGACATCGTCGTTATCTGAGATGTTCATTACTTGCACAACGGAACCGGGAGTAACTGTCTGACGGTCCTGTCTGACCGCGTTAGTGAAGCTTCTTGAGACTGAAGGGGTTTTACCCAAAGGTTCTGAGGCGAGCTTTTTGAAGAAGGTGGCGGAGGTTCGCGCTGATCCCAAGTATTGGGTGCCTAATGAACCTGGTGCCAAGTTCTATTAATTACGCAAACACGTGTAATTAGAAACTGTTGTACTTACTATGGAATTCGTACAAGTGACCCTTATCCGCTCACGCATTTGTTCATCCAAAGTACAACCCCTGTGACATCCTCCGCAGCCACTTTTGCTGCCTGAAATATGGTCCACAAATGAAAGGGACCAACGCCTTCCAAAACTCGTCGTTCGTTCCACTGATCGTCTCATCCTCATTCTGCCTCGACATCGCCACATACTCAAACCACGGTGGATAATATCCTGCCCATCCCCAGTCAATGACCCAAAGGCGGCCGTCTTCACCTACGATGACGTTTCGAAGGTTGAGGTCCTGATGTGTCAGAACGAGCGGTTCGGAATTGTCGAATAAATCATTCCTCGAGGGGTCATCTCGAGGCAACTTCTTGGCGTCCATCGCCATCTGGTGGCGCTTGTTGAAAAATTCTGAGAGCTCAGAATACGAGGCGAATGGACCGCGGTGAGATTGAACTTGACCAAAGATGGGAGATTCACATATCCGTGCTCCTTGCGCGCTCAGTGGGCCAGGCGGCGTCGTGGCAGACGCCTTCAGGCGACGGAGCTGACGGATATAGCGGCGCAATGTAAAAGCCACACGGATTTTCCGCCACGTCGAAAGAGTTGGCCAAACGTGAGCTAGTGTTGGACCTGGGATGTAGTCCATGACGATCCAGTAGTCCCATTTGCGTTTCACAACACGGCGGACGCGTGGGACGGGGATAGTCGTCTCTGCGAACAGGAGGTCGAGCGCGTTCGCTTCTGAGGCGTCTGCAGCGTCTTCGTCCATGTCTTGGGAACCCTTTGCGACGGTGCCGGGCGTCAGTTTGACGACACCGGCGTCTGGGTGTAGTTTGGAAGCATTCGTTCTGAGCTCGAGGATTTCCTCATTGCTAAGGTGGTCGACGTCCGACTGCTGGAGACACGTGTACACCGCTATGTGAGCACGGCTGAGGGCGAGCGAATCGAATTTACTCACGACGATGCTTCTCTGTGGTCTCTTGTCCGGTATCACGGATGTCAGGATGAGGTCCAGTGCATCTGCAATCATTCCAAGGAAGGCGTAAAACAGCCATTTTCGTGTTCCTTCAGGTGTGTCCATTGAAGTGAATGCGTTGGGAGACTTGGAGTGTAACCTTAATCGGCCCTTTTAAAAAAGTGCTTAGTAAGAGTTATCGGAGTTTGAATTCGAGTAGACTGACCTTTTTAGGAAGAACATTCCCATCGCTCAGAATCTATAATAGTGTTGGTAGTACAGTGTGTATTCAAGGATCCTACCATCAGCCCAGTGTAGGTATTTTTTTCTTTCTCTCCGTAACTTTGCATATACAAGTGCCGGAATACATGAACCCATCTGAAAATTTGTCGCATTCACTGTCGATTCAAATTTCACGGTGCTCTTACGACACTTGTGTCTCGAATGAGTTGCACGCGATCAGGGTATCGAAGTTTGAGGGATATGAGCAGAGATATTGTTTCAACGCTGAAGAGCCCTCTGAGGTTTCATCCTCAGGACCGTTCACCCAGCTACCAGAGCTGAGCCAAGCGGGACTGCCAGCGAGACTGCTTTTGCAGATGAATCGACCGTTTGATGGAGACAGAGAGATGGTTTGAGGATCAGACCGGGCCGGTACTCATAGGACGCTGGTTATCCATGGAAGCAGATGGCCTTCAAACGCACCTTAGATAATCATAAATTACTGCCGTGGCTCGGTCAAGTCCACAAGTGTTAGTCTGTGCTCGCTTCCGCCTCATCCGTCTGCCTCTCTTGCTCTTTGGTTGCAATCATCCGATCGCGCTCCCGAACAGCCGCGAGTGCTTGCTCGGCGATGCTCACTAGCTCTCGAATAGATCCTGTATGTTGCAGATACGTCAACTTGCCTACAAGTCAAATACACTCGACTCACTCTCCATGCCTAGCAGCATCAGTGTCTATTTAGGAACGCTGCACGTCAGCCAACTCAAGATCAAACGACGAAAATAAACACGAACCTGGCGAGCTTCTTGATCCTTCAAGATATCCAACTTCGTACACTCGGCCAGCGTCTTGCTATCCACGATCTCATCCACGAGATTCCATATCCTCTCGTCGACATATCGAACGCACCTTTTGGACAGCCGGGCATTATGTAAGGAGGACTGGCATCGACAGAGAGGGTACCTGATGTTGTAGCCTTCACTGCGGGAAGTCGATTCATCTTGTCCATCCAGGCAAGTAGCCGAGGACCCATCAACTCTCCTTCAGGAATCGCCTTGAGATCAGCCATGTCGGGAAGAGGCAAAAATCTGCCTAGGTCAGCTTCTCGCCGAAGACGTATCCCTCAGGGGACATGGCTGCCTCAATGTCCTTCAGGAACTTCTTGAGATGCTCAACGCGGCTTGATGCTGGCGCGGATTTCGGCATCAGTCAGCTTACCCTCGTCGTTGGCGGCGACGCGGGGCTTGGCAACGCCTTTCTCCACGGCGGGAAAACCTGGGGTAAGAGGATCTTCACTCAGATGACCGCTCCATCAATAAATCATGTGTGCGCACCGTGTGCTGCGGCAAAATTGACGAATTCCCACATCTGCTCAGCGATGAGAGTAGGTATGAATCCGAAGGGGTGGTACTCGTATGCGGTCTCCGAGTGTGGGACGACGCGGACCTGGTCGTACGTGAGGTCCCTGTAGTTCAGCGCAAGTGTGATGATGCGCGTGAAGGTACTGAACGGTGTACCAATGATGGTGAACTGGGGGGACGCCATCGCTTGGATGAGGAGGAGATGAAAGAGAATCAGAGCCTCTTAAACTGCCTGAGGGGAAATCGGACAAGTCCGATGCCATTCTGTGCGACATTTACGTGGAGTAAGTCGATAATATTCATCCAGGCAAACCGGCCAACCTCTGACTCGCCGTGCTTGAAATTATCTTCCATGCCCGCTATGCGTGGTTAACCTGAGAGAGCAGATGACCCCTGTCTCGAACGTGAGCCAGGTAACGGTGCTCTTGGGAATCTTCCACTGCGACGTTGATGATGGGGATGACCAAGTAATGTCAGTCTTTCCCAGTCTGTCCCGGGAAACCCGATTCTCTCGGGAAAATAAAATGACCGAATACAGCTACAGTCCGTTGCATAATAAACTTGAGTCGCGACTTCACTGGGAAAGCACCACAATGAAGGAGATATCTTCGGACAGTTGTTCCCCGTAGCATGTAAGGCGTAGGGTATTCGCGAGATCGTTGATCGTGGATAGCGTCTTCAACCAAGCCTAGTCATTACCATACGATAGGAGGGACAGCAATGTAAGCGTCATGATAAGAGGAACTCGACATCAGGACAAACACACCGCTCAACTCGATCATAAGAATAAGTGTATCTCGTTCCTGGCTTCGTTACTGTCTAGGATGCGACAGCGTTTGTTGTCGTAAGATGGCGGGATAACGTTGCATGTTTACCAGTGGAAGCTTCCAACGTAACCCAGACAGTTCACGACAAAATGTATCGAAGTAAAGAGCCAGGCTGGTGACTGGTTCAAGACTCTCAAAGATGCCGTTTGATGGGCCGCGTACCAACATCTATACAACCCAATCAAGTCAGCCATCTATTCACATCAAAAGTCAACCACCAGCCACGCACCTCATGTGCCACCCACTCTCATAAGCAAGATCAAAACAAACATTATTAGTGAGAACGAAAAGAACAGTAAAGAAAATCGACAACAAGACCAACGAACTTGAACTGTCTGTCCGCAAAAACATCGTCATATTCCCCCGCCGTCAGGCTGCCCCTGCCCCTTCCTGTGGACGTCCAACCGATGACTCGTGAACCGTCAATCTATCACAATGACATCATCGTTATCCATCCCCTCCGTCGCACTATCCAACATCACGAGCCCATCTTCTTCCAATCTCCGCTTCTTGCTCGGACTCGGGAGTCCAGATATCGATATCGATGATGAAGACACATCGGTTGTCCCGTTCGTCTTCATGCGCTTCGTAGAAGGCTCCGCCTCGGCAATGTCATCGTCTGGCGCAGAGCGTTTCCGCGAAGGTGGGATAGGCGTCGACGGCCGTGGCGTGAATGGTGGCTTTGGCAATGAAGTCGGCAATATCAACGCCGGGCCATCGGCTGGGTGGTTCGGTCTAGCCAAACCAGAGTCAACGTCAACGAAAAAGGAAGCACAGTCACGTCTATCAAGACCACTCACGGAAGATCACAGAGTGCCACTGCAGTCGTCCCCCACTCACCCTCCTCGTCCACGATCGTGACAAACTTGCCACGCGTCACGTTAAGGCTCTCGAGCGTCCGTTCGAGGTTATCTTCAAAGTCTGGGTCGCTCAACACTCGCTGTGCCTCGAACACGCTCACGTCGCGTTTGCCCGTCCCGCCGTCCCCGTCCCCAAGGATGCCGTCGACGAGCTCTCCTAGTGTCACACGCGAAGGATCGCACTGGACCTTTGCATAAGTGTCTCGGCAGATACTACATTTGGGGTTTGGCGGACAGAGATTGACCGTGCTAAGTGGGACGGCGGGTTTAAATTGAACGTGTACGTTCTTGAGCGAATCGTATGATTTGCGTAATAGGTGTAGAGCTTGGAGGACAATCAAACCAGATATAATAGCGTTCGTGGTTGCAATGGCCGGTATGATGTTACCAGCCATTTCTGTTTCACATATTTAGCAAACCTAGCTGAGAAGAGCGCTGAGGGCTACAGTACCTTTGATTTCCCAACGCGTCTTCCGCTCAATGTAGTATGCGGCTGAACGCAAATTTGAAGCAGAAGTGACGAAATCAAGCGTATCATCGTCATCCTTGTCGAATGAGATTGTTTCTTCACCGGCGCGTACGCGAGATGCTAACCGGTTCGTACTAGGTACCTTTCATCAAGCACTCGCTCAAATCAGCATACAGGAAGGCGTACCTGGATACGAAGAGAGCGAGGTTATCTGGGAGACTAAGTGCACGCTGATCCTTCAATCCGCCGTTGGCTTGCTGAGACGTCGATGTCGATCCGTTGGCGTCCCTGTTGACGCGCCCGTTAGGTTGTCCATTCGGGTTTGCGGACGGCGCAGAATTTTTCGTGGGTTCTTCCATTACAAAACTGCCATCCATAATGGCGTCAAAGTCAAGAGGCGTGGGTTTTTCTCTTGACCGCCACATATCTGCCATTGACAACAGATTCTTGATGTCGGCGTTAAAGACCTAGTCCGAGTTCGAGGTCAGTGTGACTATATGCGCCTACCTGCGACGAACCTTTTCGAAAACGGTCTTGGCCGCACTGTCGGTCGTCTCTGCGGAACGCAATGCACTGCGAACAGCCTTGTATGCCAACGCTTCTTTCCTCAACGCCGCTATCTCCTGTGCTACGTTACGTCAGTCTACATCATGGGATGACGATGACGAAACCTGCGGACCATTTTCGCCTTGCTTCTCAGCTTCGTCTAGTTCGGCCCCGCCGTCTTCATCTTCGCCGAATAATTGCCTATCGACGTCAGATAAACACGAAAAAATGAGCGCACGTGGGTTGTCTCACGGGAGGAGATAGCTTTTCGCCCAGACGATACAGTGGATGGGTTGCGAAGGCGTTGACCGGATTGTGCAGACAGGGAAAGACTTTGGCGCAGGTTTAGGTATACAGTCGAAACACTCGGTGCGATCCTGAACGGCGTGTGAACCGAATCGAATCGTAGATTTGCGAAGAGAGACGCACCTTGAGGAGTGGCTGGACTTGGCCAAGATACCCCGCTGTACCCGACTCAACGAGAGGGATTCCAGCTGCCATGCACATCTTGTTCACGTGTCTGCGCGCGTCTGGACACAGGAATCTACTGAACATGCCATGCCCCAAGCAAGACTTCGCTCACCAAGATTGTCCAGCGCATTGAGGACGATATCAAATGACTGGAACCACTCGATGTCAAACTGAGGTTCTTTGATGTTCCCGTGGATGGGTTGAATGCGAACGTCGGGGTTGAAGGCGCCTGCTGTTTGAGCCGCAACCTGAGAGGGGCGTTCGATCGAACACGACGAATCCGAGCGACGATGGGGAATGCTCACCAAGGCTTTGCTTTGCTTGACATCCTTCTTCTTGAAGAGAAACTGTCTATTCAAGTTGGAGAGGTCTATGGTATCGAGGTCTAAGAGTGTAATGTGGCCAAAACCGGTCAAGACGACGTTCTTTACTGCACAGAAAGATGAGTACACGAAAGAAGCGTGATCAGGGTAAGAAAGACAGCGACTCACGTAGTTCGCATCCGATCCCACCTGCACCGACGAGCAATACTTTGGTGTCTGCCAAGCGGTGACAAAGTTCTGGACCGAGAATGGCTTCTGCATGGGTGTAACGACCACGTCTCCGCTGACCATCCGTGTTAGAGGTCGACATTGTCTCTGGTGATGAACTGGATGTTAGCCCTGCAAACTCTGACTTTTACTTTTGACGGTCGTCGGTTTGAGTTGACTCCCCTCCAGGGTACGAGGTGACAATTGGTCACGCGACTGTCACGCGTATATTATCATTTATTGTCACGCTCCTCGAGGTGGAGATTTCTTTTCTGATTTTTATTTTATTTATTTCCAAGTAGGTTCAATGTTTCCATCCTACTTCGTGTCCGTTTTCCATCATTGGCTCTACGAATCCACGGAACATCCAGGGTGCTCCTGTCTCTAGCGAATTCACGCCCTCACCACCATCCTCACCCACCGCGTCCGACTCCGATATCTTGCTCCGATCCTGAGACCACCGCATCCCGTACCCCTCCTCCACTCTCGCCTCATACACCAACACCTGATGCGGTAACCAGTGCAGATTCCGCCACGTCGCACCATCCATCACCCTCTCAAATAACCCAACCGCTCGCTCGTTGATAGACGCGACCGGTCCCTTTGGCTGACCACCCCACCACCCCACTCCATCCCCCCCTGTCTCAGCATCGCCAGATCTGTGCGCGTGCTTCGACCATGCTTTGGCACCGGCCGTGAGCCCGCTGTTGGTCGCCGATGCAGTGAAGGCGGCGAAGCACTCCTTTCGTGTGGGTGGATCGGAGCCCAATGCGGAACCGGTGGTATATGCGAGTCCGAGTAAAAGGTGTTTAGAGAGGATGTTCGCTTGGAAGTCAGCGTCGAGGGCCATTTGGTCGCCCTGAGAGAGGAGTGCTTGAAGGCGTGTGCGCTCAGCTACAGCTGCGGGGAGCTCTTGGATGTTATAACATCTTGGGGTGGGTATCTGCGTGAGCGTCCTCCAAAGTGAAGACATGTTGAGCTATCGGTCCAGGAGACTTGAAAGATGCGATGTTGCTCACAGGACTCGGTCAAGTTCCATTCAAGCTCCGATCGCAGTGCTTGCCTCGTCGAAGGTCTCTCATCCACAGACCACACGTTGGCCATGCGCACTCGTATTGGCATCATGATGATAGCTAGATAGATAACCATAATCATACAACTCTTACATTGCTTGCTTGACATCCTTGAAAGCTTAACATCCCGACATCCACCCATTACTTTGGAGCAGCAACCTTACCACACTCCTTGCACGTCCTCAACTCCTCGCTATTCTGCCAGCGCTGAATCACAGGCTTCAACTGCGTCCCAAGATCAGTGACATGGAAGCTCTCCTTGTGAATGATCGTCGGCTTCGTGTGAACAGGTTCGCGGCAATACCACTGGAGTGAGTCTGAGGGTCGCTGTGAGGAGGATGACTGCGCTGTGCTCGTGCCGACTCACCATTCGATTCCTCCGGACGAGTCGCTTCGATAACGATGCCGATGGTGTTTGCGAACCTCACGGGGTTGTGCGGTGTGTTGGCTATCGAAGAGCGATGATACAATGCATGAGTGTACATTCCAGAGCGAGAAGGCTTCGAGGACGAAAAGCGTCCAAAGAACTCGCTCTCACCAGGCAACAGGAACATCTCCCCCTCTTCAATTCTAATATCCTTGAACTCCTCTCCATCAACCACCTTCAACAACATCCCTCCCTTGTATTGATAGAACCACTCCTGGACGTCCGTGAGAGACAACGTCACAGCGAAAGCGCTATCGAGAACGACGAACCTCGGTCTCGTTCACATGATAGTCATTGCGTTCGTTAGGGCCTCCGACAGCCATGACTGTAAAGTCTTTCTGGCGGTAGAGACAGAAATTGTTCACAGGGGGTTTGAGGAGGTGTGAGTTGGATTCGAGCCACTTGGGGAAGTTAATCGGGGGAAGAAGACCCATGACGGTGAGTTAATCAAGATGGAGGATGCGATTACAGAGTGTGGTCCGTCGAATCGTGCGGGCAAAGGTCTGAGTGATCTTATCTGATAAAAAACAGAATAACTCTAATCTAATATCTAATTAAGTTACTACAGTAGCAGTAGGCACGCTCATGATCATACCTTCACAAGAGCGAAACCCCATGTGTACTACACCCCTTGCATGATTGGTTACACCTACTTGAAGGGCAGATGAACCGCGATAGTCAGCGCTGACGAGCACAATTATTCACACATGTGACTCTCAGAGCCGAGCGGGTGAGCGCTCATTCACTGCGCGTAACTGCGGTACAAAGGTTCTCCGGTCGGTACAAAGGTTCTCCGGTCCAGTCAAATTCCTCGCTATTGTAGGCCCCCACATGGGCTCTTCGGAAACGCACATTGAAATGCAGAGCTCTCTCAGGTGGTTCCCAGAACGTCCAATGCCTCAAATACCCGGCTGCGAAAGAGAGGTGTCACTACAATTTTCCTCGCCATGGCTCAAACCGGAGTCCCTCTCATCCCCTGCAAGTCTCTGACACCAGAGCTGCGATCACGATTGGCTGAAAGAACCAATCTTCTTCTTCTAAAGATTGTTCGGGCCAATCTCAACTCCCAGTATGCTTCCAAGACGCCTTCCCTCACTGGATTCCGTGACGCTATCTCCGCTCACGGTACTGATTCAGACACGGGGCTACTGGAGGTATTCCAGGTTCATGTCCCGCTCTCTGATTACGAATCGTACAGGCCGTTCATGGCTAAATTTGAAGAGCGTCCGTGCATGAAGAGCAAGGTTTTGAACATGTTTGCGCCAGGTCTTCCAAACTTCCTCACGATCTCGAGTGCCACTTCCGGTAAGGAACCAAAGCTTTTGGCGAAATACCACGCTCCACCGCTAAGGCCGTCCTTCGGTGGCGGGGGGCTAATGGCTGCTATATTCAACTATGGCTATAGGGAAATTAAGGAGGTCAAACGTCATGGTGATCCTGATCAGATAGTAAAAAGAATTGCCGTCTGCCTCGGTTCGAGTGGAGTCATGCGCGGCGAGACTGATGACGAAAGGATGCCGTTGATCAGTGGGTTTGAGGAATGGTGGCAGACATTACATTTCTGACCGTTGTTTTGCAGTGCCAGGCTATGTTGCCCCATGGGCAGCTTCCGTGATTAAGTATCAGTACACGACTTACGCAGACCTATCCGGAACGGAGAACGCTGGGTCAAGAGCGACGAAAGGCTCGCTCACAGAGATGCACTGGTAGAACCATCATGATTATCGAGCTCAGCACAACAACTTGAAGATCAAACCCTACATGCCCGTACGAAAAAGAAGAAAACCAAAGAGCACACATTATGAACCAATATTCTGCACTTTTTGCTGCGCGTTATCTACCATCCTCTTTGCCCAACTCGTTGCATTATTCGCAACATCGGTTGGGGTAGTTTGGGTATCAGGTGCGACGTCTGACGTCGTTTGAGAGGTACCGTTGTTGTTATTGTTCATCGCGGATTCGATTTCCTTCGTCGCTTCGTGTTCGGCGACGTGCATCACCTCTTTTGTAACAGCTTGACGGGCGTTTCCCATGAGCTGTGCGGAGAGAGGAAAAGGGTGAGCCAACGGATGGGGATGTAAAGTTGTTGTCTTACCGAACTCATGAATGTTTTGTTTTTAGCTGGTTCCTCATCCTGGGTCTTTTCGGCGTTGGACGACTTGAAGATATTAGACAAGAAGCCTTTCTTTTTCTGCCCCATAAAACAACAAACAGGTAAGTCTTGGTTCGACATGTCTGAATAAAAAATGCCCGTCCACCTTCTGCTAGAATCAGCGTCAGAGACAAATGCGATCGCGCAGTAACAGGTAACTCACAGGTTGCTCCGCCGTGTTGTTTTCTTTGTGAAATTCTTCGGCCATGGTAGTAAGCAACTTGAGAGAGATGAGTGGGAATGGGGTTAAAAGGTCGAGGCCTTGGGTTACTGGGATTTGAGGAAATAAACGACAAGCGTGGGTACCTGATGGGCCAGGGCCGGGTAGTTTGAGCTAAGTAACCATGGTGGTGAATGTTTGTGACGAAAACGTGTCCAAGTTGAAGGTCGAGAACAACAGCATATTTGTTATTGAAACAGACTTTAGTGCCTCTTTACATACCAAAGTGACTGATATCCTACTTGGCAGGCACCTCGATGTAGATTACGGACGAATTCATTTTGATTTGATGGCTTAGGTTCGCACTGTGCAAGTTCTCTTGTGCCTTGACCCACCAGCAACGTCTGGGACTCGTCTGGCGTGCTCCGAGGATCCAATACTTGACCTGCATGCTCCATGCCCTGATAAGAGTTAGACGGATCATGTTGCCTGGCGACGAAGATATTGAATTCCCATCTCTGTGAATGATTGTCCTCGTTCCGTGCAACGGGATGTGAAATTTCAGCATACAAGTGCATTCCGACCCACGCGTTCGTAAGTGCCTGTGCAGGGAAGCGGCGTCATAGTGTACCCGGTGTGTTTTGCGGTCGGTGATTCCGATGTTTTCTCACTGTGACCAAGGAGATGCCTTCCTTCAAATTGCTGGATGCAAGCCGGACCCGACGGGAACGACATTCCCGCAGAGTAATTGGAGTAATGGATCGTCAAGGGCAGTCTGAAAGAAAACATGACTGGGAAATACATCACCACTCGACGCAGAACGACATGGTAATCCACATGAAATGTGGTCAGGTTGATCGAGCCAGAGATTGGCAAGCGATATGAATAACCCGAGTGCCTCCGTAAAACAAGGAGGCCCAGCTGTGCCAACTGCCCGGGCCCCGCAAGTCTATCGGTCCCGAGTGATCGTCAGAACCGGCTTGGAGGCGCAAATTTGGCTGTCTGGATTGGACGGGCTCACAGTGTAGCAAGCGAGACTGCATGTGCGAATGCTCGCTGAGTCCCGGAGAGGACGGAAAGGTACTAACGTGCGCGTTGTGTCGCGTGTGGGTGAAATGCGCAGGTAGGGATATGAATCAACACTGATATGAATCAACACTTGAGGGAGTTGACGCCCCTTGAACTATCAGACGGCAGCTGGTTCCGCTCCAACTAAGTGGAGCCACTCAGTGGAGGGTGTCAAAGGCCTTTCGTTTCGAATACCTTTGCCTCCCTCGATTGACGGTGCAGGAGGACCCGACCGTGTCCAAAAGACCAGAATAAAATAGCCAACGTGGTCCTGCCAAAACCAGCTTATCTTGAGCGACAAGTTTTTTTTTTTCGCAAGCTGGCACGACTCGGACCCCAGGGCCCAGAGGCATGATGAGTCGCTCACATGGATGAAACAGTAAAATTTGTAAAGCATGCGAAGAAGAACACTGGAGCAGCAGCATGGAAAATTCGTGGACAGAGCTTGAGCTACAAAGTGTCTTTCTTTGTTGAAACGTTGATCGCCGGATCGCGGAAGGCTGCGATTCGGGGGTCCGAGATGAGAAAAGCTGGGTTGACAACCTGACAGTGACAGAAATAAGCGACTTTTTGGATTTATCTTCGCAACAACAAGTTAACGGCCATCGTGGTGGCCTCTGCACGCTCGTTATTCTGCCCTTCAAGTACAGATAAATCGTTTCCATTCTTCCACTCTTTACTCGCAGTAGCCCCCTTCAACCATGTTCTCGTCACTACCGTGGCTCGCCATGGGACTGGCAGCCTCCTCCCACCTCGTCGCCGCTCAGGCAGGTGGTTCCATCATACAGGCAGGCAACACACAAGTTAGCGCAATGATGGTGTGTAGCAATACATTCAAATCTTGCTCCTTTCAAACTCGTCTCTAGCTCTTCCTTGGAAACGAGGAAAAGGTTTACATCCTGGACAAGGCCGAGGGCAACGCCGCTAAGATCAACGGCCACCCTGCTTGGGGTGCAGTGTGGTGAGTCGCATATCATTCTTCTTGCCCTCCTCCTCATCAACACCGCAACAGGGACATCAATACGCGTCAAACCCAGCTTATGGATGTTTCGACAAACACGTTTTGTGCTTCTGGCATGCACCTCCCAAACGGCTCCTATGTCACTTTCGGTGGAAACGGTGCAATTGCGCCTGGTGGAAACATTGGCTCAGTAAAGAACAATGCAGGTTCTGGCGCGTACGATGCTATCTATCAAGATTATGATGGCACCAAATCCATCCGTATCCTTAACCCATGCACCAACGCTGACAATTTTAATTCCCAAAACTGCCAATGGTTCGACAATGCGACACAACTCTCAATGCAAAAGCAACGCTGGTATTCCGCTGCTGAAGCTCTTGGAGACGGAAGTATTGCCATCATCGGTGGCTTTGTGAACGGTGGCTACATCAACCGGAACACACCAAACACTGATCCGGAATTCGAAGGTGGTGCTGCCGAACCTACTTTCGAGTTTTACCCATCAAAGGGTCCTGCGACCACCATGCAGTTCATGATTGCCACCTCGGGTCTCAATTCCTATGCCCACACGTACCTCATGCCCTCGGGGAAAATGCTCGTCCAGGCAAACATTTCAACAAGTACGTCACGATCTGCTTACCTCGCATATCTAAATAATCTCTCGCGTCCAGTTCTCTGGGATCCCATCGCCAATATCGAGACTCCCCTGCCTAATATGCCTGGAAATGTCGCGCGTGTTTACCCCGCATCCGGTGCCGTTGCCATGTTGCCTCTAACTCCCGCTAACAACTGGACCCCCACTGTTCTCTTCTGCGGTGGTTCTGATATGCCTGAGGAATATTGGGGCAATTACTCGTTTCCCAACTATAACACCTGGACCTACCCCGCCTCCGCGGACTGCCAGACTATCACTCCCGAACCTCAAGATGGCTCTGCTCCAGTCTACGTGCAAGATGATGACATGCTTGAGGGTCGTACCATGGGTCAATTCATCACCCTCCCCGACGGCACCCTCCTCGTCGTAAACGGCGGCCTGAACGGCACCGCTGGATATGCTCAGGCCACTGGCCAGACGCCCTCGTTAGGCTTCATGCCTTACGGCGAATCCCTTGCCTCTGGTCCAGTTGGCACCCCCGCGATATATAATCCCAAGATGCCAAGTGGCAGCCGCTGGTCGAATGCTGGTCTCGGAACGTCCAACATAGCTCGTTTGTACCACTCTTCCGCAATGCTGCTCCCCGATGCGTCCGTCCTCATCGCCGGTTCCAATCCGAATATCGACGTGAACCTCTCGACTATCTATCCCACCACTTACACCGCCGAGATCTTTTACCCGCCCTACTTCAGCGCCCCTGTCCGTCCCAAACCTACGGGGATGCCCCAGACCCTCTCGTATGGTGGTCAATACTTTGACATCACTCTTCCTTCCAGCTCGTACGTCGGGTCAGCCAACGCCGCAGCTGCCAACACTACCGTTATTCTAACTCGTGGCGGCTTCACCACCCATGCCATGAATATGGGTCAGCGCCATCTCCAACTCAACAACACCTACACCGTGAACAGCGACGGCTCCATCACCCTCCACGTCGCTCAAGTGCCTCCCAACCCTAACCTCCTCACCCCTGGGCCTTGTCTCATGTGGGTCGTTGTCAACGGCATCCCAAGCAACGGTACAATGGTCATCGTCGGAAACGGTCAGCTCGGGACTCAACCCGTCAGTGCCATAAGCATGCTCCCGCCAAGCGTTCAAAACGCCGCCGCCCAATCCAGCCAACCCACCACCACCAGCGGCTCTACCTCGCACACTGGGCTTATCGTTGGTATCATCGTTGGTGTAATCGCAGTGCTTGGCATTATCGGTGCGGTCTTCGGTATTGTGGTTGCCCGGCGGCGGCGTACCGCAAGTCGCCAACACCCTGCTACTGCATATGCCATGGGCGCCACGCGTTCCGGATTCAACGCCAGCGGTGCTTCTGCCTTGCCCAGAAATGCCGACGGTGCACGGAATTCTAACTCGAGTGCGTTTGTGCCATTGCAACAGGATAATTCGAGCATGGCATGGAACGCAAGCACCGCTAGCCTACAAACACCATATAGAGACGAGTATTACGAGCGACCGACTATGCCCCATTACGATCCTTATAGCGCAGATGCGGTTGGAAGAAGTAGTTCGGGACAACGCCTGTAGAACAGTGCACAAAAAAAACCTTCTTTCCCACCTACTACGTGGCACCCCTTCGGGACCCCGAAAAAAGACTGAGGAATAGAAGTAGTTTACCCATCGCGCACAGCGAGCAATAGACAACCAAACCACCCCAACCACCCCAACCACCTCCCCAGCCCCAATCCCTACCCGCGTTAGCCCCATGGTCCTCGGAAATGGGCGCAACACTCGGATGGGAGGCTCTATGCCAAAACTTCCCACGCCTACGAATAGACCATCCAGAACCTCAACCGGCAACCCAAACGCGTCTATCGCCCTAGACGAATTGCTGGAATCTGATGACTACTCGGTCACGAGCGCGGAAGAAGGCATCAAATACTTAGAAAAGTTTTCATTATGCCAGGTGGGACATCCGTTTTCAACCGAGCACTTAGCATACGCGCTGGCCCAAATCTCGCAGTTAAACAAAGTCCCACGCCCCGCTATCGAGGGCATCCGAGCAGTAATATACATCCTTCGCGATAATGCAGCCTCCGAGGTCGCAACAGCAGTCATAGACCACGTCAAGGACTCGATAGCATCAGAAGTCGCCGCCCAGGTCATAACCGCCATATCGTCCCACGTTGGAAAAATGATGCAAACCGCAGAAAACCTCGAATCCAACACGAAAGTACTGGAGCAAACTCGCCTCGACATCTCCAACTCCTTATCCGGTCCATCCATCGAAGCCACTCTGGAGAGAGTAGAGGAGGCGGCCGACGCTGTATACTCAAGCATCAGCGATGTCAAAAACGCGATCGAACTCCTCACCCCTTCGTTGAATACAACACAAGAATGCATCAACACCCTCTGTAGCGGAAGCGCCCAACTCCATGGCACCACAAACGACGCTCAACGACCATCCTACAGTTCCGCAGTCAAAGCGAACCTAAGTCCTACCCAACATATCACCACCGTCAACAACCCTGTAGCCCTTCCAGCGCTAGCTAGGGCGGCCGTGCGAGAACGCCAAATTCTTCTCCAACCCATCGGAGACCAGCCCATCTTCGAAACGGACACCCCTACAAGCACTATAGCCACCAAGATACAGGAAGCCCTCGACTCACTCCAACCGCCCTACGGCACCATTCCCAAAGTCGCAGCTGTCCTCCGACTTCGGGGTGGCGGCCTAACGCTAGAAATGAACGACGCATCATCAGCCGACTGGATACGCGAACCGGACATCAGAACCAAGTTTATAGAACGGCTGGGCATCCAAGCAGTCGTTAAGGACCGCCAACACCAAATCCTAGTCCCCTTCATCCCTATCCGATATGATGTTAAAAGCAGGGACTGGCTAAACGAACTAGAGGCGGAAAACAACATGCCAAGTGGAGCACTCGACAGTGTAAGATGGGTGAAGCCCATCGAAAAACGCTCTCCCAACCAACGAGTGGCCCACGCGGTATTCTCCTTTAACATCGCGGATGTGGCTAATAACA